>ML285818.1:0-44412 GCA_005239495.1 Nicotiana undulata
GAACACAACAATTTTACGTGAAAAACACCTGGCTCAAAAGGTGAAAAAACCACGACCTACTTCGCAGTAGTATTTTCCCAAACTCTTCACTACAACTCTGAGCCAAACAACATTTACAAAATAACTATTTTGTAAACCTAAGGACTAACTCTAATCCCTTTGTGGCAAACTAGCCTTTAGCTACTTGCGAAAAACTTCAAGTTAACTCTAACTTGAACAATGTGTACCTATTACAATTTCTTCTAGATAAAGCTAAAATATACAATATGTAATCACCTACTACAAACCACTAGACTCAAAATACAACATATGGAACTGGTTCTTCTAGTTGGTTCAAGTAGCTTTTGTGTCGCACAAAGATTCTGCTTGCAAAATTGCTTTGATAATTTTGCTTTCAGTTCTTGTTTCACTTCTGTGATTGTGCGTCAATTCTTCAGCAGGAATGCTTCGACATTTTATAGAGTCAGTAGTTGAGATGTTGTTGTTCAGTTCTAAAACTCTTCCTTGGTGGAAGAGTTGTGTTTATCTCAACTTCCTTGATCTTATTTGTTTCCTACCTGAAATCGAAGTCCATCTCCTTATCAATTTGCAACCTTTTCGCTTAGGAGATAACCTCTTGGTTCACAGATAATATTTATCTCCTGTGCATGGACGCTTCTTGTGCCAATGGGTTTGTTTGACTATGTTTACCCTGATGGACCTGGTTCAACTGGGTTGGCATTTTTCAATCTTCAAAACCATGCAGTGACTTGATTCAACAGACACGATCTGGGAACTTCTACAAGACATATGGTACTCTATCATTATCAACAGGTCTAGACTGGTCTTTTCACATCTACTTAGGGCCCCAAACAAGGAGATCCCTTATCTCTTCCTTGTTTATTATTGGAGCTGAGGTTCTTTCTAGATCTCTAAATGCACTAAATGACTTTATTGGCTTTACTCCTTTTAGCATGGATTCTAGAGGTCCGATGATCAATCATTTAGCCTATGTTGATGATATTGTTATATTCTGTGGTGGAAACAACATGACTCTCAAATTAATCAAAAAGGCTATTGACAAGTATGAAAAGGCTTGTAGGCAAAAAGTTAACAATGACAAGAGCTTTTTTATTACAGCCCCCTACATATGTGCTGCAAGAATCAATAGAACTAGAAATGCTACAGGATATATGGATAAGCCTTTCCCTTTCACTTATCTAGGATGCCCCATTTATTTTGGGAGGAAGACTAGCAATCTTTTTTATGGTATGCTCTCTAAAATTATCAATAAACTCAATGGATGGCAAGCCAATATGATGTCCTCTAGAGGGAGAATGATTTTGATTAAACATGTCCTGCAATCCCTCCCCAAATACATGCTATCTACTTTGAACCCTCTTAAAGAAATTACTAAGCTCATGGAGAAACACTTTGCAAATTTCTTCTGGGGCACAAATGAAGGTAAAAACAAATACCATTGGTCTTCATGGAATAACCTTTGTCTTCCTAAAGATGAGGGAGGAGTTGGTGTCAGAAAAATGGAGGATATCATAGATACACTTACCATTAAAAGATGGTGGAGATTCAGAACTCATCCTTCTCTTTGGGCCAACTTTCTCAAGAATAAATATTGCAAAAGAGCACATCTTGTGAATAAGAAATTAAATCCCACTGATTCTTATATTTGGAGAAACATACTCAAAATCAGAGACAAAGATGAGGAAAACATTAGATGGGAAACTGGACAGGTAAAGGTGCTTTAGCCAACATCTTACAAGGTAGTGGGAGATCTTCTAAAGTACAGGTGAAAGACTTCATGAATAATGGAGAATGGAATACTGACAAACTCAATGATGTTCTCCCTGCGCATATTACTGATAATATTGTTCACTTGGAAATAGGAGATCCAAATGAGGATGACTTACCTGTTTGGACTTCTTCTAATGATGGGAGATTTTCTTCTAACTCAACATGGCACTTCAATAGATTCAAGAAACAGAAGAATATATTCATAAACAACATCTGGCATAATTCTCTCCCTTTTAAAATGTCCTTTATATCTTGGAGAATTTTCAAAAATAGACTACCATTTGATGATGTTATTTGTAGATTTGGTACTAACATTATTTTCAGATGTTCTTGTTGTTCTTCTGCGCAGGTAGAAACAGTTCAACATGTCTTTAATAGTAGTGAAGCTGCCATCTTTATATAAAACAACATAGGAAATGCATTTGGAATCAAACATCAACAGTAGCCTATTATTGCTACCTTCAAAAGATGGTGGGAAATAACGACCAACAATAAAGTGCACAATCAAATGCTTCAAATAGCTCCCACATTCATATGCTGGGAACTTTGGAAATAAAGAAATGCATGCAAATATGGAAAACAGAAGAAGTTTCATCTGAACTCTATGATACACCAATTCACATGGACACGAAAGCATCAATCTCCAACATGGTACCTGGTGACTACACCCAGATGGAATGACCCTTATTATGTGATAAGATCGAGAGACTTAGACCATCTCAAAAATGGACACAAGTTACATGGGAATTTCCTCTAACCGGAACTGTCAAAGTTAATACAGATGGAAGCTTTTGCAAAAAAAAAGTGGTAAGACAAGCATTGGAGGAATTTCTAGTCATCTCGTGGGTGTTTAGCCCGTAGCTGCTTACTTCGTATCTCTTTATAAATTCTATTCCAGCTGGCGTTCTTCAATTAAACCACGTGACTTTCCATGTCAACCACTTGATTAATTCCACGTGTAGTATTTATTTTTACTAATACAATGTTGTTGTTGTTGTTGTTGTTATGGTTGTTAATGTTGCTGAACGTGTAAAAATACAACCGAAGCTCAACAATTCGTCAAGTATGACATGTCTAATGCATCAGTAAAGAAGAAAAATCAAATGTCAAAGTCATTGTAAATAAAATGAATGAACCCACAAAATTTCATAAGATAGAGAAAAAGAATAATTGATAGGACTTACATGGGTTAGTAGCATGAATTGTTAGATCGAGTGTATCGTAAAAAGTTTAGGAATTTGAAGAAGCAAATTTTGATAAACAAGAGGTTTAATAATACGATAAAAGAGAGAGATTATATTGGAATGTTATTTTTTATTTAAATGTTATTTCGATTAGCGCCTCACTCTATAAATGTTATTTCGATTAGCGCCCCACTCTATAGTCTCCCCTGCTTATTTTATACTAGGGACCAAATATTTACAATTTTACAGACCAGATTTAGTCTCGTCAACCAAATTTAGCGAAAATTAGGGGCCAGAAAATAATCTTGACCGAGTTTATATATATATTTAGGGACCAGATTTTCCAGTCGTCCAAAATTTTTGGAGCCTAATAAGGCTTTTTCTTTTAGAGACGTTTGTTCTTATAGGAAAGTTGGAGGACAGACAATTATGGTAATGCATGGGTTGTGTGGTGTTGAAAATGTTAAAGGAATATTTAACATAGATTATTTAGTACCCTAATTAGTTGCTTACCTTTTAGCCTCCGCCAGAAATTCCCGTGATCCAAGGAATCTCTACAGAATGTTTGAACCAAAAATTCTGAATAATCAGGCATGGGTGTTAAAAAGTTTACCCCTTAAACACAGGATGTGGTTGTTGCGAGAATATAATTGAGGTCCTGTAGGTCATGTGGAGTATTAGTTTAGTAGTCATATCAAAATTAAAGTTATTCTTTTTTGCCTAAATCATTTTCTTTTTTGCCTGACTTGAATATTTGAAGATTTGAAGCTTAAGATATTCTGAAGTCGGATTGTGAAATTTTTATTCGGTGGAGACTTTGAAGTTGGAAAATTATTTAAAGTCAGAAGATGTGCAAGTGGTTTGATAATTATGACCCTCCAATTATGTAGGTTCAGTGCGCACGTCATATGAGTAGCACTAGTTGCGAAGCTAGAAATTTTTTCAAGAGTGTTCAAATTTTAAAGCAGTAAAAAGTTTTTCGATAAAGGGTGTTCAATATGTGTTATATTATATACCTCTAATACATAATATTTTAACTATGTACACAGTGCAATTTTTCAATGAACGATAGTCAGTCATTAGACCACGTGAAATCAGTGCCAAAATTTGTCGCGTTATTGCTTCTTTTTCAAACACAGATAAACTTTTTTAGTCAGTACTGCAAATTAATAAATCAAGCTGCAATGTTTGATTTATTTAACATGAACTTTCGTAATCAAGTTGCAATGTTTGATTTGTTAACATGAAGTTTCGTAGCATACGATATTTGTCTTTGTCGAGAAACTTATGTATCAAAGGAGTTCATTCCCACTAGCTAGACGCAGTATTCATTACACTGCACTTAAGAAAAACACATTCAGATCCAGTCCTTAAAGTAACGAATAGAGAAGAGAGAAATCAGAAATGAGCGTAGTAACTAAAGGAGTTAAAATATATATATTGCAGAGGCGGAGCTAAAGCTTGTGCATTCGGGATTTTTGTCATATTAAATTACTAGGTTCTAAATAAATAATTTATACATATCTAAAGGAAACCTAGTAGTTGTTGGTCGGGCCCGAACCCGTAATTATATACTACTTCCTCTGGTCCAAAATAAATGATTTTTTGACTTTTTTTTGTGGTCCAAAATTAGTGATTTTTCCAAATTTCAAGAATGAATGAATTATTTTATTCCTACATTGTCCTTGGAGTAAATAGTGTTGGAATATATGTTAGGAGTACTGTTTATGTGAAATAGTAAAGGTTAATATGGTCAATTTCATTACTAATTAATGCTAAAAGCTAAGGTAGATTTTTTAATCTGTGTGGAAACATCCAAAAAATCACTTATTTTAGACCAGATTCCCTAGTTACCTAGGTGGAAGAGGAGCTGTAAACAACAAAAGTAGTAAATCAGCTAAGAGTTAATTAAGAGTTTGTAACAATGACAAAAACTTTTTTTCAACACCATGCATTACTAGTTTAATATCTCTCCCTAAGCTTAAGTGGGATTGTTCGTAAATTATTCATCCTCCTAGCACTATAAATAGCCTACCTTAGTACCAGACTTATACCATCTCATTATTGCAATTACTTCTCCATACAACTCTTACATTCTGCCTTAGCTTCCTAATTAACATGGCTTCCAAAACAAGAGCCTCAGTTACCCTTTTCCTCTCATTGAATCTCCTTTTCTTTGTCATAGTCAGTGGAACTGATTGTGGCTCTTGTCATCGTAATCCTCCTAGCACCGGTAATGGTGGTGGCAATGGTGGTAACACTGGTGGCTCGGGCAATGGTGGCGGCTCCGGCAACGGAGGTGGTTCGGGCAATGGCGGCGGAGGTGGCAATGGACAAGGAAGGTGCCCAAGAGATGCTCTGAAGTTGGGTGTATGTGCAAATTTAGTTGGAGGATTGGTGGGAGCAATAGTGGGTTCTCCTCCAACTTTACCGTGCTGCAGCTTGATCGCGGGGCTAGCGGATTTAGAGGCGGCAGTTTGCTTGTGCACAGCCATAAGAGCAAATGTGCTGGGAATAAATCTCAACGTGCCACTCTCTCTTAGCCTTGTTCTCAACAACTGCGGAAGGAATCCTCCTACTGGCTTCACTTGCTAAGATGAAGTACCCGATTAATTCTATTAATCCTCATTCTACTTTTGTTAAGTCACTCATTTTGGCGTTTGCATGAATTTTGTTTATGATCACTTTGTCGATTGTGTTATGCTAGTGGTTCGAAATAAGCGAACTTGTAAAATAAATAGCAGGGTCGTGAAGCGCAATTGATTTTATATGTGTACTTTGGAGGTTCATTAAAATATATATGTACTATCATTTTATGTTCATAAGCATATTTGTGGATTTTGTTTGACTTGTCTATGGTCTTAAGATGGTTGGTGTCACAGGGGTGTTTTGTGTCACTCGAATTCTGCCTGAGATTCACCCTTATGCGGCAATCAAGCCCAGCCTTAACTTCAGCCATTCCAACATTTAAATTAATTTTAGGGACGTTTGGACTTAGAACAATTTAGGCAGCAAGGAAAGTAAGCAAAGGCACACACAGTTTATAGGAATTTCTTCCCAACTCGTATTAATTTGTGAATACAAGAACACAAAAAAGCAAACCCTATGGCCAAGACAAAGAACTCCCTAGTTCACTGCCCTAAAAACGAATTCCCCACCCTTTAGGAAAACACTTAGACGAAATTTGGCTAACACATATGCCACAAGCTAAGTTCTGCCTATTTGGGACAGCTTATGCACATATTTATAGTGATGCTGCCCAATTACACTTGGCAGGATGTTAAACAATCAGTTGACAAGCCAACTGATGGGCAAATTAAACATGCTAAAAATGTGTAGCAATAAGTCACAAAGTCAGTCATGATCTAAAACGTGCCCATGATCAGCCATGTTTGAAATGGGGTTGTTGTAAATGCCAACTGCCTCCCATGTTCCTTGCACACGTTTGTAACTGTTGTTTGTGCACTGCATGTGAATGTTTTACGCAGTTGCTGCGTGCCCAAGGCTGGCATTACACCCAACCTTGCCCTTGACACTGCTCCGCCCTAATGTCATGGACACAGATTGCCGCTCACGATCATTGCCACAGCTGCCCGTTTTTGTCAAGTCGCCCTCAACTTGATCAAATCTGCCCGCATCAATTTTTATTGCTTGTCCCGCATTGCCTTGCCTTTCCTTGCCATGTCTTTTCCCCTCCTTTGACATGGTTTTTCTTTGCCATGGTTATTCCAACCCGCACGTCTAAGCGAGATGCGCCTTGCCTCTGTTCAAAGCGCGTTTATCAACCCCACATAGTCTGTCATACCGAGCTACCCGTTATGATGTTGCCTCATTTTTCAGGTTGTGTGCCAAGGCCATCATGAAAATCCTTGTCACAACCCACACCCATGAGGAACCTTGTCAAGGGTCTAACAAACCACCCGAAACCGAAGAATTCATCGTCCTCGACGAAGCAGTTTTCGCATTTTTCAGTACCACCATTGGCCCTAGATATGCTGTCTCCTGCTCATGTTCTTCCCCGCTCAACTCATCTTCACATTTTTCTTCAGCAAACAAATTTGAGAGTCGTTCGAGTTTCGCACAGTCCCTCGCCATGTGTGGTCCTTTGCAAATAAAACAACCATCAAACTTGTTGTTTTGTCCTTTGTTTGTTGAAGGTCCAGCGCATTGTTTTTCCTTTCTATTGCCATTGCCCTCAACAACATTACCCTTGTCATTTCCATTTTTCCTCCACTTTTTGGCCTTGTCCTTGTTCCCGTTTTTGGACTTTGAAGTAGTAAATAAATCAGAACCATCTTTCCCTAACCGGAAATCACCCAATGCATCCGCAACAACGATGGCACTAGGAAGGTCTTTCACATTCTGCCTTCAGAGTTCCATCTGTGCCCATGACTGCAACCCGTAAAGGAAGTTGTGAAGCTTGTCTTCCTCAGACATATTGCTTATATCTAGCATCAAAGAACTGAAATCTTTGACATATTCCCTGACCGTTCCAGTTTGTTTCAACATTTTCAAACGATCTCTAGCAATCCAGCATGCATTGCTAGGAAAGAATTGATCCCTCAACTCTTTCTTTAGCCCTTCCCAAATGTCAATTTTTGGCCTACTAGCACTTACATCATCTGCCACACGCGTACCAAAGCTTTGCATCGTCCACCAAGTACATAGTCGTAATGGTGACCTTATCTTCATCTCGCACATGGGCAGCCTCCGACAGGAAATTTTCGAGTTTCTTGGCACTCCTTGCGCCATTAAACTCTTTAGGCTCGGAAATTTTGACCTTGGTAACATCTGCCCCGCTGGCCATTGTCATTGCCAACCACACGTCGCAGCAACACATTTTCCGCCTTCAGATTTGTGCACTCTTCGCTCACCCTAGTCATTTCTGCCTCAAGATAGGCGAGACGAGTAACTCTCATTGAAAAGACTACAGTATAAGTCACAATAGTAGAAATAGATACGGGGAAAACAATTAATAGGGGATCGGGGCTATGACTCTCAAGACGAACGGCCGGGTTAGGTCCGCATAGACACTATCCTCCCTAGACCCCACTTATGGGACTATACTGAGTATGTTGTTGTTGTTGTTTCTGAACGTGTAAAAATCACTACCGAAGCTCAACAATTCTTCAACTATGACATGTCTAATGCATTAGTAAAGATGAAGAATCAAATGTCAAAGTCCTTGAAGTCACTTGACAAATGGAGATAGCCTACTTCGAACATCCTCTATTTTTTCGAGTTTCAGAATTTCTCAACTAATACCATGAAAAGTGCACTTTTTATTTTGTAACTAACATAATTTTATTAATCACCAATGAAACAGTTACAAAACTATATAGCGAAGCCAATAATCTACTTATCTATCATTCATTCAAAAGTAAAACTATGTAAGAGGGGCATAATTCCAGGTGATCACAAACACTGCAAATACATGCTATCTCCTTTGTAGTGTTCTCCCATTGTCTGCTGCTTTGCTAAAAAATTCTAAGATTCCTCTAGATCCAGTAACTGAGGCTCTTGTTTTGGAAGCCATGTTATTAGGAAGCTAAGGCAGAATTCACTCTTATAAAAACTGTAAACAGAAAGTTGAAAAGATGAGATAGTTGAAGTTTGGTACTAGTGTAGGGTATTTATAGTGCTAGGAGGATGAATAATTTACGCACAATCCCTTTTAAGCTTTACACACCATTGCGTGATGCCCCTTTCTTGTTTCCCACTACTTAACAGATTAACCTCCTCATAATTAGAACAACTTCAATGTCAACATACTTACTGCTAATCCCGTTCCTCCTTACATTATTATTTTTTTAAAATTAAAACCACCACATAGTGGTGGAGTTTATTTAAATGTAAATTACATTCAAGATAGACTAATATGCAAATATGAAACAAGAATTTCTAAATATTTGGTAAAGATTACTCATTGATTTCATTTTTCTTCGTGAACCAACTTGATAAGCTTTATATTATTGCTCATCAAATTATTTTTCTTCTGAAAACAAGAAAGAAAATCTTAATAAAAGCCTCATGCGCCCAAATGTAACTAAAATACACGTAACTTGCCATGTCAATGTGAGGTATCTGCTTGATACAATTAACAACCATTTGAAGTGTCTCAACGGTAAATGGGTCAAATGTTGAAGGTATCTGCTTGATACAATTAATAGCCATTTGAAGTGTCTCAATGGTAAATGGGTCAAATGTTGAAGTGTTTGTCTGGTCGTTGAGGACAATTTAAATGGATTGTTTATATATTTTGCCTACTTCTTTTGATCTCTTCGTCCTCTAATATTTTTTTCTTCAAGGAACGGTACTTCATAATCATTCTTCACAGTTGACGTATCACATGATATTAATTTCTATATTTATTTAACTGAAATTATTTTCTTGAATATTCAGTAACTTTAAGAAGAAATTTGGATTATTTTCATTTGTTTCTTCGAAGTCCAGACTACTGAATACGATCTCAAATATTAATCCTAGTCCACTCCTTTTCTTTTTGTTTACTTTATATTAGTGTCCCAACCGATTCAAACGGTTCATACATTATTTTCTCAATGAAGACAAATCTTATGCTAAATAAATCTAACTTCGCCGCTTGATAAATTAGAAAGTTGGATGCAATACGGGTGATTGTGGATAGGTTGATCAAGTCGACTTATTTCATTCCAGCGGTGATTACTTATTCTTCAGAGCATCTAGCTCATGTTTATATTCGCAAGATTGTCCAACTTCATGGCGTGCCAGTATCTTTTATCTCTGACTAGGATACGCAGTTTACATCGCGATTCTGGAGGGCCGTACATCATAATTTAAGCCCGCGGGTTGAGTTGAGTACAAGATATCACCCTTAGACGGACGGACAGTCCGAGCTCACTATTGAGATATTGGAGGACATGCTTCGTGCATGTGTGATGGAGTTTGAGGTTCTTGGGATCAGCTCTTGCCGCTTGCGGAGTTTGCCCATAACAACAACTACCAGTCGAATATTTAGATGGCTCCATATGAGGCCTTGTATGGGAGGCGGTGTCGGTCTGTGATGGTTTGGTTTAAGCCGGGTGAGGCTAGGCTAGGTTATTGGGTACAGACTTAGTTGCGTGACTTTCCGGGGTGTTTGGTTTTTGTTTCGGGGGAGTTTCAGAGTGGAATGGGACATATAGACCCTAAGTTGGAGCTTTAAGTTGAAAGAGTTGACTGTAGTTTGATTTTGGTGTAGATGACTCCGGAATGGAGTTTTGATAGTTCCAATAGCTCCGTATGGTGATATTAGACTTACCAGCATGTTTGGATGTTGATTTGGAGGTCCGTAGGTCGTTTCAGCGTGAATTGGCGAAAGTTAGAAAGTTAAAGGTTTGGAAGATTTGGAATATTTGACAGGGAGTTGACTTTATTGATATCCGGGTAAGATTCCAATTCTGAAAGTTGGAATAGATTAGTCATGTTATTTATGACTTGTGTGCAAAATTTGAAGTCAATCGGAGATGTTTGGATGTGAGTCAGCATTAGTTTCAGAATTGGGAAGTGCATAGTTTCCATAGGCTTGAATTGGGTTGCGATTAGTAGAATTGATGTTGTTTGATGTGATTTTTGGCCTCGAGTAGGTCCGTTAGGTGTTTTTGAACTTGTTGGTATATTCGGACGGGGTCTCGGGGGCCCCGGTGTGATTTGGATCGAATCCGGAATAGGATTGGACTTTGTTTGATTGCTGAAGGTTGTTGTGTCCGGTGCAATCACGCTTGCACATTTTGGTCACAGGTGCAGTCCATATTCTGTAGAGAGAAAGCGCAAGAGCCGAAGGGTCATTGCATGAGCGGAGTTGAGTGAGAAGGGGAGGGACCGCTGGTACGGTCGAAACTCCGCAGATTTGGACTTGCAGAAGCGAGCCATAGGTCGCAGAAGCGTTAGCGCATGTGCGTTTTGTTGTCCGCGGATGCACATTCTCCGAACTTAAGTCATGGACGCACCTGCGATTGAATTACCGCAGATGCGGCTGTAGGTTCGTAGGTGCGAATTCCCTGGGCAGAAAAGGCCTAACTCGGGGGGGGGTGTGGGCCGGGTCGCGGGGGGGGGCGGGACGGGGGGGGGGGGGGGGGGGGGGGGGTTTGCTTTCATAATCCATTATTTGTCCTAGAGATATCGGTTTGTGGGAATGTTTTGGGAGATTTTCAAGGAAACAATTAGGGTAATAAATTTTAACTCGATTTTGGTTAAATTAAACGAATCTATGATTAATTTCAGCATTTAATTAGTGATTTGAATTGGAAATTTGAAGAAAAATTATGAAAACTTCGTAGGCTAAAGTTTCCACTATTAGAGAGCGAGTTCCTCGATTTATCGCGGGGCTCAACCCTGGTATTAGATTCAGCATGGCTCGAGAGGTGGATACTGACATCCAAACTAGCAGGTTGTTGAGATCGCTCAGATATTGGAGGGTATGTGGGCCCAGGAGAGAGAAGAAAGGGAGGCTGAGAGGCCTCCAGATTCTGCACATTTAGTGGTGCTCGTGCCCCAGTTGCAGCCCATCATGGTAGAGGCTTTGTGAACCGTCCTGTTCATTCAGCACTTACCGATTATGCACCGCAACTATCTAGTGCACCTCTTGCACGGGGTGCTTTCAGTGGTCAGTCCAGCCGATCAGGCTCGAGCAAGTTCTAGCAGCCACGTCCTCCGAGGGCTTATTTTGAGTGTGGTGACACTCGTTATATGGTGAAGGACTACCTAGACTCATGAGGAGTTCCGTTCCACAGATTACTCAGGCCCCACGTATTCCCCAGGGTCCTCAGGCTTCCATGCCATGGATACCGCACAACTGCCACTCCACCTGCATAGCCAGCTAGAGGTGGAGGTAAGACGGGTAGAGGTCTCCATAGAGGGGGAGGCTAGACCAGATGTTATGCTCTGCCAGTTAGGATGGAGGTGGTTACATCCGACTCAGTTATCAGAGGTATTGTTCCGGTTTGTCATAGAGATGCATAAGTCTTATTTGATCCAGACTCTACTTATTCCTATGTATCATCTTAATTTGCTCCATATTATGGAGCAAAGTTCTCCTGTATATGTGGCCACGCCTGTGGGAGATTCCTTTATTGTTGACCGTGTGTATGGGTTGTGTTTAGTTGTTCTTGGTGGTATTGAGACCAAAATTGATCTATTGTTGCTTAGTATGGTAGATTTTGTTACTTAGGCATGGACTGAGTGTCGTCCTATCGTGCTATTCTTGATTGTCACACCAAGATGATGACGTTGAATATGCCAGATTTGCCGCGGTTGGAGTGGAAGGGTACTTTGGATTATGTTCCTAGCAGGGTGGTGTCTTTCCTTAAGGAACAACAGATGGTTGGGAAGTGGTGTGAGGCATATCTAGCCTTTGTGAGAGATGTCAGTGTTGATACTCCTACCGTTAAGTTAGTTCCGGTAGTGAGAGATTATCTAGATCTATTTCCGCGGGATCATCCGTGCATGCCGCCAGATAGGGATATCGATTTTGGTATTGATTTATTGACGGGAACTTAGCCCATTCAATTCCACCATATCTTATAGCCCCATCAGAATTGAAGGAGTTAAATGAGCAGCAATTGTAAGAGTTGCTTGATAAGGGTTTCATTTGTCCAAGTGTATCACCTTGGGTTGCTCCGATCTTATTTGTAAAGAAGAATTATGGTTCTATGCGCATGTGTATTGATTATCGACAATTGAACAAGGTTACGGTGAAGAACAGGTATCAATTTCCACACATTGATGCCCTATTTGATCAGCTACAGGGTGCCAGAGTGATCTCAAATATTGATTGCGGATAGGCTATCACCAGTTGAAATTCGGGAGCCGTATAATCTGAAGACTACCTTCAGGACTCGGTATGGTCATTACGAGTTCCTTGAGATGTCATTTGGGCTGAGCAACGCCACAACAACATTCGTGCACTTGTTGAACAATATGTATTCCAGGCCTATTTTGTCTCGTTCGTCATCGTGTTTATTGAAGACATCTTGGTGTACTCCCGGAGCCGGGAGGATCATGAACAACACCTAAGGATCGTGCTCCAGACCTTGAGAGAAAAGAAGTTGTATATAAAATTTTCGAAGGGTGAATTCCGGCTTTATTTGGTGGCATTTTTGGGTCATGTAGTGTCAAGTGAGGGGATCAAGGTAGATCCGAAGAAGATTGAAGCAGTGCATAGTTGGCCCAGATTGTAGAGTTTCTTGGATTGCAGGGTATTATCGTCGATTCGTAGAAGGCTTCTCATTGATTTCAGTTTTTTCCTTTTTTGATATCTTCCTTCTCTAATCTTCTCTTCATGTAACGGTACTTCATAATCATTCTTCACAAAATGTATCATAAAATATTAATTTCAATTTTTTTTATACTCAAATTGTTTTCTTGAGTATCTAGTAACTTTAAGAAGGAATTTATATTATTTACATTTGTTTTACTCTCTGAAGTCCATACTAATGATTACGGGTTCCAATGGGAATGAACAGATCCTTTGATCTCCAACGTTATTCCTAGTCCGCTTCTTTTCTTTCGGTTTACTTTACATAAGTGTCGCAACCGATTCAAAACATTCATACTTCATTTTCTCAATAAAGACCAATAATGCTAGATAAATCTAACATCACAGCTTGATAAATTAAAAAAATTCTCTCATTTTTATTTATTTGCGGTACTACATAAAAACTTTATGCTGTTTGAAAAACAATACTAATAAAACAAATTATGGAGTTGAATTCATGTGGTTCAGTAACAAATTGTTAAGCTTGTTATTGAGAGCAATTTCAGCGTCCATAAGAATCTTCGACTCCCATGTCAACTGGGGAATGTAAAGGCCATCATTCAGAATTTTCGTCAAACCCACACTAATTGTCAAACAAGTTGCGAGGAGTCACCACATTTCAAAAGATAATAAACATAACCAAGTTAATTAACTATTTTTCGTATATCAAGATTTGAAAACATTTCGCTCGAGAGTAAAGAGTGTGTACGAGTAAAGTCGGGGATAAAGTTACCCCCGATTTTCCGATAAACAAATGAGAGGGAAGCACAATCTGACATGACCTCGAGAAAAGCCGCGGGGTTCAGTGTCTTAGAGCCCGAAAAGGACGACTTGTGCACCGGGGACCGAACATGGCCGAGCATCGGGTCCGAGCAGAGTGAAGGGCCGAGACTAGGGGAAAAGAGTGCCAGGCACGCCGTAATATCCACCCTCAGCCAGGTGTTACGGCACAAATCTTGCCTGACAAAAATTGTGTATCAATGTTTACTGGAAGGGGAAGATTTTTTACCTTATTTAGACTTGTACTAGGATTGAACTCCCCTACAATATAAAGGGGGGAACTTTTTTTTATTTTAAAACCACTTTTGGCACGCATATAAAAGTAATAAAGTTAATTTTTGTTCTTTAGCTATTGTTCAAAGTGTTCTTCAGCTGCTTGTTATTAAGTTGTAACCAAGCGTTCCGAGGGATAAGTCAGAACCAATTCCCAAACCTCCATTTCAAAGCTAGACTTGCTCATCCATTACATTTGGTTGGATCGCTCTGATCTCTTGTAATTAAGTTATTTATTATTTATAGTTCAACCGTGTCAAGTTAAATGATATATCCTTTAACCGCGTATAAATTAAATTGTTACTCATTTTAAGGGTAAACATTTTGGCTCCCACCATGGGCTATGGATAATAGTGGTGATTTAATAAGAATCTCCATAACACACCCTATTTTACACTTTATCTTTGAAGTTTGATTTCAGGTTAATCTAAAAATGTCAAATTCTAAGTCTGCTCGCTTAAACGTTGACACCGAGTCACGCCACCACGGTGAAAACAATAACGTGGTACCAAGCAATGACGTTCCCCCTGTTGATTAAAATTTTGTCCCAATCGCTGACCCGGTCGGCACTAACTCACAAGTTGCCATCAACATCAACCTGCCAACGGATCCCGAAAATAGCATTCGCCGGGCACCCCTACCATCGGCTCGAGAAGCACCCGAAGGGAAGGTGATGGAATTAACTTACGATTGATTTTCAAGATGTTACAAGCTCAACAAGAGGAAATAACACTGCTATAGACCCAAAATCATGCCTAAAATATGACCGAATCCGAGCAGGTTAGAAAAAACGCTCGAAAAGATGAATAGATTGCCGTGGAACCTGATGAGTCCGGGCCAGGAGAAACTTTTGAGGTGATGAAAACGCTCGAAGTGATAACAAAGAGGGTAGAGTCTGGTGAGAAAAAGATATATGTAAATGAGAAGAAGGTTGGAACTTACAATTCGAGGGTTGATTAGATCCTGGGAATGCCTCCAATATTAAAAGGGTCGGATTCCAAAAAAAATATTCAGAAACCTTTCCCCCCAAGTGCGGCACCGTAGCCAATTCTGAGGAAATTTGGAATGCCCGACATTCCCAATCATGATGGGACCACAAATCCAAATGAGCATGTAACCTCCTATATATGCGCAATAAAAGGCACCAAGAAGACGACGAGATCGAGTCGATGTTATTGAAGAAATTTGGGGAAACCTTGTCCAAAAGGAGAAATGATATGGTACCATAACTTGCCTCAAAATTCTATTCATTCATTTGCTATGCTTGTATACTCCATTGTAAAGCCCATGCTGGCGTCATCAAGGTTGAGATGAGGAAATCGGACCTCTTCAAAGTCAAGCAGAGAGACAACGAGATGCATAGGGAATTTGTGTCGAGGTTCCATATGGAGCAAATGGAACTACCCTCGGTCGTAGATAATTGGGCCGTTCGGGCATTCATTCAAGGGCTCAACCCCCGAAGTTCCATTGATTCTCAGCAATTGAAGCAAAACTTGGTGGAGTACCACGCGGTTACTTGGGACGATGTCCATAACAGGTATCACTTGAAGATCAGAGTTAAGGACGACCAACTGGAGGTCCCCTCGGGGTCTGTTTACCACAACAAAAGCAAATGAAAAATCTAAAAGAATTATGGACTAGGAGCAAAGGCCGATCCGAGATCGGTATAAGCTATGCAGCTCGGAAAAAAGCGCAAACAGACCCGATCGCCGCCAAAACAGGAAGGACAGGAGAAGCGATCTAGGACCTATCAACCTAAGTCCGATGAATAAAAACGGATTCGACATATCACTTAGGGGAAAAGAAGCCCTGAGACTATCAGATTATAACATCAAAATGGACGACACAAGTTTAGTGTCAGACATTGGTCGCATCAAGGAGACAAAATGGCCTAGGCCACTTCAGTCTGATCCCGCACAAAAGGATCACATCTTGGTGTGTAAATACCATGGTACTCACGGCCACAGGACCAAAAATTGTCGATAACCAAAAATCATTTCCAAACTAGGACGCCAACAAACAAATTGAGCAAGAGGAGCTTCAACATGTGATCAACATGATCATTGGGGGAGTGGATGTCCCACAAGGACCAATGATAAAACACACCAAAGTTTCTCCCACAAGGGAAGAACGCACTCGAGATTACATCCCGGAGGTGTCCATCTCGTTCAGCGACGAGGATGCCGAGGGCATCATCCAGTCTCACAATGATGCACTGGTAATTTTCGTACTTATCAATAAATCTCGAGTTAAATGTGTGTTAATTGATCCAGGTAGATCAGCCAACATCACACAATGGAGGGTCATACATCAATTGGGATTATTGGACCAAATCGTACCTGTGGTACGGGTATTGAACGTGTTCAACATGGAATGCGAGACAACAAAAGGTGAAATACCCTACCAGTAAACACTGTCGGGACCACCTAGGAAACAAAATCCTAGGTGATCGAGGGGGATATGAGAGACAACACCTTGTTTGGGAGGCCATGAGTTTGAATCAGGAGAGAGGTGCCTTCGACCCTACATCAAGCATTGAAGTTCACCACTATGTACCGAATCAAAACGGTCTATGGGGAACAAGCAGTGCAAATAAGATATTCCCTATCGAGGAAGTGACCCCAGCGCCCGCGGTCACGACATCAAAAAGTAGGGTACTGGTCGAGGAGAAAGAAACCAAATAGAAATCAGCGGTCCAGACCCTGACTGGGCCGGGGAAACAGGAGGAGCGCATAGAAAACAAGGAGGATGAATACGGTGCCCCGAGATCCTTTATAGCACCCGATGATATTGATGCCACCAAATAGACAATTAAGGGATTGGAGAAGGTCATACGGATCGAGTACCTACCAAATAGAAAGGTATAGCTGGGCATATGGTTACCTCTCGGTTCAAGAAAAACTTATTGATTTCCTTAAAGCTAATGTCGATTGTTTTGCATGGTCCCACTTACATATGACAAGGATCCCACCGGAGGTTGCAACTCACAAATTGATCTTAGATCCAAAATTCCACCCGATCAAACAGAAGAGGAGGCCGCAGTCCGAGATCAAACACGCATTCATCAAATATGAGGTATCTAAACTTCTGAAAATAGGTTCCATTCGGGACGTTAAATACCTGGATTGGCTAGCTAATGTAGTGGTTGGCCTAAAAAAAGAAACAAACTTAGAATATGTGTAGATTATAAGGACCTAAACAAGGCATGTCCAAAGGATTCATTTCCTTTGCCTAATATCGACCGACTGATTGATGGGACGGCCAGGCACGAGATACTGAGTTTTTTCGATGCCTATTCTTGGTACAACCAAATTCATATGGACTCCGGGGACCAAGAAAAGACTTATTTTATAACTAAATTATGCACCTACTGTTAAAAATGCCGGTTCCACATATCAACGCCTAGTTAACCAGATGTTCAAAGAACAAAGTAAGAAAATCAATGGAGGTTTATATTGACAATATGTTAGTTAAGTCCCTGCGAGCATAGGACCATTTGAAGTATTTGCAGGAAACCTTCGACATACTGAGAAAATATAACATGAAGCTGAATCCGAAAAAGTGCGCTTTCGGGGTCGTCTCGTGCAAGTTCCTCGGTTTCATGGTATCTAACCGTGGAATAGAAATCAACTAGGACAAGATAAAAGTTATAGAGTATATCACAGTAGTTGACAACGTCAAGGTAGTGCAAAGATTGACCAAGTGGATAGCCGCATTGGGTTGGTTTATATCGTGGTCATCCGACATAGCCACCAATATTTCTCATTACTAAGAAAAAGAATGACTTCTCCTAGACCCCGGAATGTTAGTAGGCTTTGGATGAACTCAAACGATACCTATCGATACCTCATTTTCTGCATACCCCGAAGGCAAATGAGAAGCTATGCCTCTACTTGGCAGTTTTTGAGGTAGAGGTAAGTAGTGTCATGCTTCGGGAAGAGGAAGGTACGCAGTTTCCTATTTACTATGTTAATATAACCCTAGGAGATGCCGAGATAATGTATCCTTACTTATAAAAATTAGCTCTCGCCTTATTGAGAATATCTAGGAAATTAAAACGGTACTTTCAGTGTCACCCCATCTGTGTCGTGACCTCGTACCCGCTGAGGAATGTTATGCATAAACCTGGGCTCTCGGGAAGGCTGGCCAAATGGGACATAGAGATTAGTGGGTATGATATCGAGTACAAACCCGAACTACTTTAAAATCTCAAATTTTGGTAGACTTCGTGGCCGACTTTATATCGGCCTTGATCCCCGAGGTTGAGAAACAATTATTGCCCGCCTTGGGGACTAGCTCGGGGGTTTGGACCCTATTCATGGATAGTTCTTCTAACGCGAAAGGCTTTGGGTTGGGAATCGTATTAAAACCACCTATAGGTAACGTAATAAGACAATCTATTAAAACTGTGAAATTGACTAACAACAAAGCCGAATATGAGTCTATGATTGCAAGTCTAGAACTGGCTTAGAGTCTAGGGGCTGAGGTGATCAAAGCCAAGTGTGACTCCCTCCTCATCGTAAACCAAGTCAACGGGACATTTGAAATAAAAGAGGACCGGATGTAGAGATACTTGGATAAGTTGTAAGTGACCTTACACCAATTGAAGAAATGGACTATACAGCATATACCTCGAGATCAAAATAACGTGGCCAATGCATTGGTTAATCTAGGGTCGTCAGTCGACTCCGACGAATTTAATTCCGTAGCGGTAGTAAAGCTAATGAGCTCAGTGATCGAGAAAGGTCACAACGAGATGAGCTCAACAAGCTTGAATTTGGATTGGAGAAACAAATACATAGACTACCTTAAGGAAGGGAAATTGTCGTCAGATCCCAAGGAATCGAAGGCCCTATGTACTAAGGCTGCCAGGTTTTGCTTGGTCAGTGGAAAATTATATCGAAGATCGTTTTTCAGGCCTTTATCAAGGTGCTTGGGTCCAGGGGAGACCGGCTATGTGATGAGGGAAGTACACGAGAGTACTTGTGGAAACCATTCGGGAGTAAAGTCCATGGTTCGAAAATTGACCAGATTCAGTTATTACTAGAATGAGATGGAAGAATATTAGAAAGACTTTGTTCAAAAGTTTAACGAATGCCAGAGGAACGCCCCAATGATTTAGCAATTGGGGGAAATGCTTCACCCGGTCCTCTCCCCTGGGCCGTTTGTGAAATGGGGATGGATATCGTCGGTCCCTTGCCAAGGGCACCTAGAAAAGCCCAATACATATTACTAATGACTTATTATTTCTCCAAGTGGGTCGAAGCACGAGCGTGAAGGTTCGGGAAAAAGAGGTCATCGAATTCATCTGGGATCATATAATATGGTGAGTCGGGATACTGGCCGAGATCACTTGCGACAAGGGAAAGCAGTTCATCAGCGGCAAGGTTAATAAATTTCTTGAAAACCACAAAATCAAAATGATCTTGTTGGCATGTAAAGACCCGTAAAATGTTATGTCTAAAATAATGCCCGAATAGGTCCCTGTTGTGTTATAACTGTAGAAATTCTTAAAAACAGACCTTTTAGAAGTAAAAAGTACCCCGGACTTAAAACATAAAATTTTCCAGAATTGCAGTGTTATGCGACGCACTATGCGATCTCATAACAAGTATGCGGACCGCATACATGGACAACCTTCTGTCCAATTTGAGGACAGCTATACGGCCTAAGATGCGATCGCATTTTGGTAATGCAGACCGCATAGTTATCGCGTTCTTGCACCTCCATTTTTGCGTAGGAGGTTATGTGACGCACTATGCGATCGCATAACAGGTATGCGGACCGCATAGTGGTCTCATACCTGGGCAGTCCGGTTTTATTTTTGGCCCATTTGAGGGGCATTTATGCGACAGGAATGCGGACCGCATGGCAGGAATGCGATCGCATTCCTGACCGCATTTCCTACTTCAGGGCTCTTTTAATTTCTAATTTTGCACCCGACCCCCAGTTTAATAAAACACCCCTCCCCTTCATTTTTAACATGAATCTGAACAAAAATAGAGAGAAGTGAGAGTGGGTTCTAGAGAGAGAAGTCCTCATCTTCCCCAAATTGATTCTTCAAATATCACTTAGGCCTAGAAGTTTATCGAGTAGTTATCATCTTCTTCACTCTAAGAGGTAAGTCCCCACCCCATTTCCTTTTTAATTCTCAGGTTTTAGCTAAAAAGGGGTAGAACACATAAATTGATTCTTGAAAATAAAAGTCGATACCTTGCATGCATGTGGGTTAAACTCCATAATCTAGTAAAAGGAAACGAGTTTGGGTAGATACTCACAAAAGGGGGTCAGTAATCTAAGGGGTCACATAGCGTTCGATAAAATGCCTAAATGAGTTCGAGTTATGTTTATGGTTCCTAATTCTAAGTGAAATATGTCGAATTATGGACTAGATTGACGATGTTAGACGGTTCGGTGAATTGTGGTAGATTTTAAAGGGGAATTTCAACTCGAGGTATGTATGACTAACTTTAATCATCATAGAGTCACCTTGTTGGTGTCCGAGCATTCGGTATGAGTTTCTTGCTGAGTACATATGAAATTGATTGTCCGACTGTGTTAGGGTGTAAGATTTCATTCTCTGATTTTCTTAGTCGATTACCATGTTAATTGAAATTGTGAAAGGTGACTTCTTTGTGATTACTCTATCATATGCAAGGTTCGTTAAATGGTTGAATATGTTGGTATGAAATAATGGTAACGAATCCAAATGTGTGAAAGTATCTAAGTGCTAAGGGCTTTGTAACAAGTGACGAAAAGGAGTTGTGAATTAATTTAATTGAATTAAATTTCCGTGGCAATATCGTATATGACTCATTGTTTGGCAAGGTTTATTGTGGCTTGATTTCATATGGATCGTTGGTTGTAATGAATTTATATTCTTGTTGATGAAAATCTTTGTGATTGAATTAATGGTTGATGAAGACTATTGTGAACACATGATTGTTTGGTTATTATGAAATTGTACTCTTGATGATATGAAGCCCTGTGATTGAATTGTGGGATGTTATAGTTGCTATGAACTGTGATTGTACGGTGGGATCGGGTTGTGCGCCGCAACAGGAGGAATAAGAGTGATATGTGAGAAGTAATAAGGGTGGAATGTGATTGTACGGTAGGATCGGGTTGTACGCCGCAATAGAATGTAATAAGGCTGAAATGTGATTGTCCGATGGGATCGGGTTGCATGCCACAGCAGGAAGTAATAAGGGTGGAATGTTGAGAAGGAATAAGGGTTGAATATGATGGTGTTGAAATAAGAATCTGTGCAACATGATTGTGTTGAAATAATAATCTGTGAAACTCTCAATTGTGTTTGTCTCTGTATCGCTGTGCAATACTCGTTGGTTTCGTTGACTGCCTTCTATCTGTGCAGTACATAATTTTACTTAGAGTGAAGTTTGTTTATACATACTAGTACTATTCAACGGTACTAACGTCCCTTTTGCCGGGGGCGCTACATCTTTTATATGGATGTAAGTGGGTAGGTAGCTCAGCACGCCGTTAGTGGTGCCTCCTCTTCATCTTTTCAGCAATTCTGGTGAGCCTCTTCCTCTCGGGGCCGTGCGTGGACTATATCATTCTCTTTTGCCTACGTTGTAAAAGTCATAGCAGGGGACTTATTGCCGACAAGTTTATGTAAAACTCCTAGTACTCTTAGAGGCTCCGTAGACACTGTGTGGGTTGGATATATATGTATATTTGGGTGGTAGTTGCACTCACTCCTAATTGTGGATCGCATCGGGAATGTTTTATGTAACTTGTATGTTTTGGATTATCAATTGTTGAAAGTTAAAAGAGGAAAATGAACTTATAATGTAAATCGTACTTTGAATCTAAATTGGCTAATTCATATGGAAAGCTTGACTGGGTTCATCCGGTTAGGCGCCGGTCCCGTCCCTCAATTTTGGGGCGTGACAAACTTTGTATTAGAGCCTAAGGTTTTAAAAGTGTCCAAGGATGTCGGAGCCGTGTCTAGTAGAGACTTTCTTTTCGGTGTATTGTCGACCACATGTATAATTAGGGGGCTGCGTGGACATTTAGGAAAATACCCTTTCATTGTTACTCTGTATCGTGCGATGAAGTGGAAGATGAGAGCATATTTATCTAATTCGTGCATTGTCCTAATTTTCAGTAAATAGCACCCAAGAAGAGAGCTCGACTCGGCCTAGATGCCAATGCCACCCCAAGTGTGGCCATAAATTCCTTATCTAACGGTGTGGGTGAGAATGATTCCCCGACCCTGAATCTGCCTGACCCTTCCATTCCAGGCCAAACTGTTCAAATTCTTGCTCCAGCGGAGGGTGCCACAGTCCCTCCCGCTGATGTTACTGATCCTCTTCTATCCCAGCTTTCGGTACCGGTATCTCTGATGGGGACCTCAGGGGAGCTATTCAGATGTTGACTCAGCTTGTGGCCTCGCAGGCCCAAAGATCACATGCTGCCCCTGCTTCCTCTAGCGAGCAAGGGAATTCTTCGGGTTCCAGAGTCAACCAGTTTCTGCGGTTAGCCCCTCCAGACTTCACAGGCACCGACCCAAAGGCCAATCCTCAGGATTTTATAGATGAAATATACAAGACTCTCCGGGTTATGAGGGCTACTGAGACAGAGGGAGTTGAGTTAGCAACCTATCGTCTAAAGGGAGCAGCATATTCATGGTTCGAGATGTGGGAGAGTTCCCGTGGAGAGGGGAGCCCTCCGGCGAGGTGTGATGAGTTTGTAGATGCTTTTATGGATCATTTCTTGTCTGCTAAGACTAGGGAAGCCCGTGCTGCAGAGTTTGAGGTCCTTAAACAGGGCAACATGAGTGTGTGGGAGTACCATATGGAGTTCGTGCACTTTTCCAAGTATGCTATCCACATGATGCCGACTATGGAGTCCAAAGTTCGTTGGTTTGTTCAGGACCTTGGTCCCTTGGTTATCAATGAGGCTGCTACAGCTGCTTTGCACTCATACATGAACTATGGGATGATTGTGGGATTCGCCCAGGCTACGGAGGCTCAAATATTGAAGATAAGAATGGAGAGAGAGAGAGCAGTAGTAGGGCCCGGTCAACGGGCAACCCTGGGAGTTCAGTTGGAGGTGTGAGATCAGCCTTGGGGAGAGGGTCATCAAGGCCATCTCAGTCTTATGCTCTGTCCTCAGCCAGTGCGCCGCCATCAGGGCACATTATTAGCAGAGAGGTCACTTTGGACCCGGTTTAGACAGCAGAAGGTTCCATTAGTCGGGTCGTTCAGGTGGGAGGTTCTAGCAGCAGCGGAGGGCCCCATGCCCTAAGTGTGGGAGATTCCATTCTGATCCTTGTTACTTGGATATCCTGGTATGCTATAGATGCGGAGTGAGGGGCCATGTTCAGTGAGATTGTCGTGCGCCCAGTCAGGGCATAGGTAGGGGTACTGTTCAGCCGTCCAGTTCTTTGGCCACTACATCTTCAGCACGCCCTCCAGCTCCAGCAGGGCGCGGTGCAGCTAGGCCTAGAGCACGAGGTCAAGGGGGACCCAGTCGGTTCTATGCTTTGAGTGGTCGCCGGAGTGCGGAGGCTTCTCAAGATGTTGTCATAGGTATTCAGACTGTTCAAACACATGATGTTTATGCTCTTATTGATCCCGGATCTTCATTGTCATATGTTACTCCATTTATTGCTTTATGTTTTGGGATAGAGCCGTTCTTAGTGTCGACTCCGGTTGGTGATTCTATCACGGCGCCGCGAGTCTATAGGAATTGTGTTGCTACGGTGTGTGGTCGGGATACCACGACCGATCTTATTGAGTTAGAACTGATAGATTTTGATGTAATCATGGGTATGGATTGGCTCTACTCGTGCTTTGCTAAACTCGTCCGTCGAACCAGAATTATGAGGCTCGAGTTTCCTAATGAACCAGTTATTGAATGGAAAGGGAATGATGTTGTACCGAGGGGTAGGTTTATTTCCTATCTTAAGGCCTCCAAGATGATCAGGAAGGGGTGCATCTATCATTTGGTCCGCGTTGCGGACACCACTTCAGAGGTGCTTGCTCCCGAGTCCGTGCCGGTTGTGAATGGATTTCTTGAAGTATTTCTGGATGAGCTTCTAGGGATTCCACCAGATAGAGAGATCGATTTCGGGATTGATGTATTGCCAGATATGCAGCCAATATCTATTGCACCTTACAGGATGGCGCTAGCAGAACTGAGAGAGTTAAAAGAACAATTGAAAGATCTATTAGAAAAAGGGTTTCATTCGTCCAAGTGTGTCACCTTGGGGCGCACCGGTTCTTTTTGTCAAAAATAAGGATGGATCGCTTCAGATGTGTATTCATTATTGGCAGCTCAACAAGGTCACCATCAAGAATAAATACTCATTGCCTTAGATAGATGATTTATTCGATCAATTGCAAGGTGCTAGGTTCTTCTCAAAGATAGATTTACGGTCCGGGTATCACCAGTTGAAGATCATGGAGCAGAATATCCCTAAGACCTCCTTCAGGACTCGTTATGGGCACTTTGAATTTTTGATCATGTCTTTTGGGCTAACCAGCGCCCCGACAACTTTTATGGATCTTATGAATCGGGTTTTCAAGCCATTTCTTGACTCCTTCGTGATAGTCTTCATTGATGACATCCTTGTTTATTCGCGAAATCAGGAAGATCATGCTAATCACCTCAGGGCAGTTTTGCAGACTCTTTATCAGCACCAGTTGTTTGCGAAGTTTTCAAAATGTGAGTTTTGGCTAGAATCAGTCACCTTTTCTGGCCACGTTGTCTCCAGGGAAGGGATTCGGGTTGATCCCCAAAAGATCGCATCGGTAAAGGATTGGCCTAGACCAACGACCCCGACAGAGATTCGCAGTTTCTTGGGTCTAGCTGGGTATTATCAGAGGTTTGTGGAGGGATTCTATACTCTCGCCTCCCCATTGACTAAGCTGACGCAGAAAGTAGTTAAATTTCAGTGGTCTGATGCTTGTGAAAAGAGCTTTCAGGAATTGAAGTCGAGAATGACTTCGGCGCCACTGTTGACCTTGCCAGAAGGTTTAGAGGGGTTTGTGGTGTATTGTGATGCTTCAAGGGTTGGTTTGGGGTGTGTATTTATGCAATGTGGTAAGGTAATAGCGTATGCTTCTAGGCAGCTCAAGAATCACGAGAAAAATTATACGACGCATGATTTGGAGCTCGCAGCGGTTGTGTTTGCATTGAAAATCTGGAGGCATTAACTTTATGGGGTCCATGTGGACTTGTTCACAGACCACAAGAGTCTTCAGTATTTATTCAAGCAGAAGGAGTTGAACTTGACGCAGCGAAGGTGGTTAGAGTTTCTCAAAGATTATGATATGAATATTTTGTACCATCTAGAAAAGGAGAATGTGGTAGTCGACCCTCTTAGTCGGAAATCCATGGGTATCTCGGCATATTTAGAAGCCGGTCAGAGGCCTATGGCTCGGGAGGTTTATCAGTTTGCCAGTTTAGGGGTCTGTCTTTCGACCTCCGATGAGGGGAGTGTCGTGGTGCGTAATGGAACATAATCTTCACTTGTAACGGAAGTCAAGGGAAAGCAATTCAGGGATCCGGCTTTGGCACAATTGAGGGAAGAAATTTTGAATCACAAGACTTCAGCATTTTCACTCGGCAATGATGACAGTGTCCTGCGGTGTCAAGGGAGGTTATGTGTTCCAGATGTGGATGATCTACGGGAGAGGGTAATGACAGAGGCTCATAATTCCAGGTATTATGTTCACCCAGGTTCTACGAAAATGTATCGCGATCTCAAGGATATTTATTGGTGGAATGGTATCAAGCGAGGTATGGCGGACTTTGTGGCTAGGTGTCCGAATTGTCAACAAGTGAAGGCCGAGCATCAGAGGCTCGGTGGGTTGACGAAGTTTACGAAAATACCGATGTGGAAATGGGAAATGATCAATATGGACTTTGTTGTAGGGTTACCCAGCACTCAGCGCAAGTTTGACTCAATCTGGGTAATAGTGGATCGACTCACAAAGTCAGCGCATTTCTTGCCAGTCAAGTCTACCGATACTGCAGAACGGTACGCTTAGTTGTATATCAAAGAAATAGTCAGACTCCATGGCACTTTGTTTCTATTATCTCGGATCGAGGGGCCCAATTCACAACTAATTTTTGGAGGAAATTTCAGCAAAGTTTGGGTACTCAGGTAAATCTCAGTACAGCTTTCCACCCACAGACGGACGGTCAAGTGGAGCGAACTATTTCAGACGCTTGAAGATATGCTACGAGCTTTTGTATTAGATTTCAAGGGTTGCTGGGATGATCACTTACCGCTTATAGAGTTTTCTTACAATAACAGTTTCCATGCTAGTATTCAGCTGGCCCCATTTGAGGCATTGTACGGAAGGAGGTGTAGATCTCCGATTGGATGGTTTGAGGTTGGTGAGGCGGAATTGTTAGGACCGGATCTTGTGCATCAAGCTATGGAAAAAGTTAGAGTCATTCAGGAGAGGATGAAAACTGCTCAGAGTCTCCAGATATCCTATGCGGATGTTCGTATAGAGATTTGGAGTTCCAAGTAAATGATTAGGTTTTCTTGAAGGTGTCTCCCATGAAGGGAGTGATGCAGTTTGGGAAGAAAGGGAAATTGTGTCTGAGGTATGTCGGGCCATATCGAATCGCTCAAAGGATAGGGCAAGCAACGTATAAGCTGGAATTGCCCCCTGAAATGTCATTAGTATATCCAATGTTTCATGTGTCCATGCTAAAGAAGGTAATTGGAGATCCATCTGTCATCGTGCCTGTTGAGACCATTGAAATTAATGAAGAATTTTCATATGAAGAGGTTCCAGTTGCTATTCTTGATAGGCAAGTCCGTAGATTGAGAAACAAAGATATTGCTACTGTTAAAGTGTTATGGCGAAGTCAACAAGTCGAGGAAGCCACGTGGGAAGCGGAAAATGAAATGAAAGAAAAATATCCCCATTTGTTTGAATAAGTCTAGTAGTGGTCGTGAGAACTGCCATCTCTAAGCAATTTCACCCTTGTGTATAATTTTGTGCAAGAACACCTCACTCTCTTAATTTCCTTACTATTGAAACATCTCAAGTTGTTTTATATTTGTGTATGTTGTGATTATTTGCAATTAATGTGATAGCTAAATGATATGCAAGTTGTGGTTTTAACTGAATTATGTATAAGCATGTTGAAGTAATTGAATTATACACACTTTGATGGGATAACTGAATTATGTGCAAGTTGTTGGAGTAATTGAAAATATGTGAAATTGGTTAACAATGTGTTTCGGGGGCTCTTTGACATGTAGATAGGCCTAATTACAAAGGAAACTTTGGCAAAATTTTCAGAAAATATCGGAGTTAGCGAAAATTGGGGGTTTGAATATTGTGTTGTCAAAATGGTTCCCCGATTCTCATTCGAGGATGAATGATTTTAAGTGGGGGAAGATGTAAAGACCCGTAAAATTTCATGTCTAAAATAATGCCCGAATAGGTCCCTGTGTTGTTATAACTGTAGAAAGTCTTAAAAACGGACCTTTTAGAAGTAAAAAGTACCCCGGGACTGAAAACATAAAATATTCTAGAATTGCGTTGTTATGCGATGCACTATGCGATTGCATAACATGTATGCAGACCGCTTAATGGTCACATACATGGACAGCCTTCTGTCCAATTTGAGGACAGCTATGCGGCCCAAGATGCGATCACATTTTGGTAATGCGGACTGTATAGATGTCGCATTTTTGCACCTCCATTTTTGCGGAGGCGGTTATGCGACGCACTATGCAATCACATAACAGGTATGCGGACCGCATAGTGGTCGCATACCTGGGCAGTCCGATTTTATTTTTGGCCCATTTGAGGGGCATTTATGCGACAGGAATGCGATCGCATTCCTGATCGCATTTCCTGCTTCGGGGCTCTTTTAATTTCTAATTTTGCACCCGAACCCCAGTTTAATAAAACACCCCTTCCCTTCATTTTTAACATGCATCTGAACAAAAATAGAGAGAAGTGAGAGTGGGTTCTAGAGAGAGAAGTCCTCATCTTCCCCAAATTGATTCTTCAAATATCACTCAAGCATGGAAGTTCATTGAGTAGTTATCATCTTCTTCACTCTAAGATGTAAGTCTCCACCCCATTTCCTTTTTAATTCTCAGGTTTAGCTAAAACGGGGTAGAACACATAAATTGATTCTTGAAAATAAAAGCCGATACCTTGCATGCATGTGGGTTAAACTCCATAATGTAGTAAAGGGAAACGAATTTGGGTAGTTTCTCACAAAAAGGGGTTAGTAATCTAAGGGGTCACATAGCGTTCGATAAAATACCTAAATGAGTTCGATTTATGTTTATGGTTCCTAATGTTAAGTGAAATATGTCACATTGTGGACTAGATTGACGGTGCTAGATGGTTCGGTGAATTGTAATAGATATTAAAGAGGAATTTCGACTTGAGGTATGTATGGAAAACTTTAATCTTCGTAGAGACACCTTGTTGGTGTCCGAGCATTCGATATGAGTTTCTTGCTGAGTATGTATGAAATTGATTGTCCGACTGTGTTGGGGTGTAAGATTTCATTCTCTTATTTTTTTAGTCGATTACCATGTTAATTGAAATCGTGAAAGGTGACTTCTTTGTGATTACTCTATCATGTTCAAGGTTCGTTAAGTGCTTGAATATGTTGGTATGAAAGAATGGTAACGAACCCAAATGTGGGAACGTATCTAAGTGCTAAGGGCTGTGTAACAAGTGATGAAAAGGAGTTGCGAATTAATTTAATTGAATAATAATAACCATGGAAATATCATATATGACTCATTGTTTGGCAAGGTTTATTGTGGCTTGATTTCATATGGATCATTAGTTGTAATGAATTTATATTCTTGTTGATGAAAATCTTTGTGATTGAATTAATGGTTGATGAAGACTATTGTGAACACATGATTGTTTGGTTATTATGAAATTGTACTCTTGATGATATGAAGCCTTGTGATTGAATTGTGGGCTTTGTTGCTATGAAATGTGATTGTATGGTGGGATCGGGTTGCGCGCCGCAACAGGAGGAATAAGGGTGATATGTGAGAAGTAAGAAGGGTGGAATGTGATTGTACGGTGGGATCGGGTTGCGCGCCACAACAGAATGTAATAAGGCTGAAATGTGATTGTCCGGTGGGATCGGGTTGCACGCCGCAACAGGAAGTAATAAGGGTGGAATATTGAGAAGGAATAAGGGTGGAATATGATGGTGTTGAAATAAGAATGTGGAAAACATAATTGTGTTGAAATAAGAATCTGTGAAACTCTCAATTATGTTTGTCTCTGTATCTCTGTGCAATACTCGTTGGTTTCGTTGACTGCCTTCTATCTGTGCATTACTTGATTTTACTTAGAGTGAAATTTGTTTATACATACTAGTACTATTCAACGATACTAACGTCCCTTTTGCCGGGGGTGCTACATCTTATATGGATGTAGGTGGGCAGGTAGCTCAGCCCGCCGTTAGTGGTGCCTCCTCTTCATCTTTTCAGCAATTCTGGTGAGCCCCATTTCTTCTCGGGGCCGTGCGTGGACTATATCATTCCCTTTTTGCCGATGTTGTAAAAGGTATAGTCGGGGCCTTGTTGCCGGCAAGTTTATGTAAAACTCAATAGTACTCTTAGAGGCTCCGTAGACACTGTGTGGGTTGGATATATATGTATATTTGGTCGGTAGTTGTACTCACTCGTAATTTAAGATCTCATCGGGAATGTTGTATGTAACTTGCATGTTTTGGATTATCAATTGTTGAAAGTTAAAAGAGGAAAATGAACTTATGCTGTAAATCGTACTTTGAATCTAAATTGGCTAATTCATATGGAACAATGTATATTATGGACATGGGGTAATGCATTGGGTAGGAAAGGCAATCCAGGTCCGCTTGACTGGGTTCATCCGGTTAGGCGCCGGTCTCATCCCTTGGTTTTGGGGCGTGACACGGCCAAACAGAATCAACAAAAAAAACTATACTCCAAAACCCGAAGAAGAGATAGACCGACTCAAAAAGAAAGTGGAAAGAAATTTTGCCCGAGGTCTTGTGGGCATACCAAATGACTTTGAAGTCCTGCACCAGTGCAACACTGTTACCTTTAGTCCACAGTGTGAAATCTCTAATTCTGGTAGAAGTAGAAGAACCGAGCCTAAGGTTCTAATTCTAAAGAGAAGTTAAATGATGAGGTCATGGCCACAAGCTTAGACATATCAGACAAAAGGCAAGTAGTCGCCCTAGTCATGTTAGCAGCCCAAAAATAGCGCATGGGGAGATATTATAACCGAAAGGCAAACCTTCAACACTTCCAAATCGGGGACTTGGTGCTGAGGAGAGTCACAGTACACACTAGGAACTCGAATGACTGGAAATTAGGCCGGGATAACCGGGAAAGACTCCTACCAGCTCGAATCCGGAAATCGGGTACAACTACCCAACCATTGGAATGTGTCCCACCTAAAATGATACCACTGCTAAGGTATGAACACAATCTTCTTTATGGATTATCACTCTTTGAACTAACCCATGGTAAGGCCCCGTAAATGTTTTCTTAAAAACCGGGGTTTCGTGGTGCCGAGGTAGGTAGAGGTGTTAATGATAGTACACGAACGTTTTGGGTTGAACAGTGCGCTGGGGAGTTGAAGGAAAATGTTTGGCAGAATAGGGAATTACTGCGGCCCATTATGCGGACGCATAATCACTCTACGGGTCGCAGAATGACCGCAGAGTGAGACAGTCATTTGGGCTATTTCTGGGTGTCATATTTGCAGCCCATTATGCGATCGCAAAATAGGTATGCGGACTGCATAACTGCCGCAGAGTGGGGCATGCCAGCCCATTTCGAAGGGCCATTTCGCGGACCGCAGAAGCATTTTGTGGTCGCATATGCGACCACAAATCCCGTTTTAGAGCTTCATTTTTGGGTTTTTATAACCCGACCCCCTTTATCATAAACACAATTAAGGGTCATTCTAAAAAGAAAAATCTACATTTTAGAGAGAGGGGAAGGTGTTCTAGAGTGAGAAGAGGAATTCTACGTCTTTTGTTCATAAATATTTTCTCAAACCTTGAAGATTTCTCTAGGGTGACTCACAAGGTCCTCAACCAAAAGGTAAGATTCTACTCCCTAACCTTCAATTTTGATATTTAACTTAAAATAGGTAACAAACCAAACAATTCTTGGGTGTGGGAGTGGTTCATTATGCATGCATGTACTATCTAGGGTTGTGGGATGATTGTTGAAATCAATTGGGTAGAGTTTTGGTAATGAAATAGTAAAATCAACCATAGGAGGACCTTGAGATCACAGTTGCCAGCTAGTATTTGATAAAATGCTCAAATGAGCTAGAACCATGAACTCCTTCCTAATTTATGTTCAGTTTCGTTATTTCTCTAAATAGATCAAAGTTGTTAGGATTTCGGAACTATGTAGTGAATTAAGAAAAAGCTCAAAGCGAGTTATGATGGCTAAACTCATCTTCAAGAATTGAACCCCACATCACCCTTGTAAGTTCCAAGATGTTTATTATAAGTCGATTACTCTGAATAAGCTTTGTGACAAAATACATGTTTGTTTCGTGATGAAATGCTATTATTATGTTTTGTTATTGATCAAGGACGTGTTCCAACTACGGATTGTGTATCTACTTGTTATAATTCCAGGTCGTGTTTCATATGAGAATTGTTATGCCAAACTGCGTAGAGATTGTAATTGGTATTATTGTTACACCTCTATCTGCACATATTGGGGTGAGGCGGAAGGGCCGCTTTGTGTAGGAATTGATATTGTTGTTACACCTCCACCCGCACATATTGGGGTGAGGCGGCTGGGCCGTTCTTTGTAAAGTATTAGTATTTTTGTTACACCCCCACCCGCACATATTGGGGTGATGCGGCAGAGATGCTTTGTGTAAGTATTAATATCGTGATGCACCTCCACACGCATTCATTGGGGTGAGGCGGCAGGGTCGCTTTATGTAAATATGGTTACAGAGGTTCTCGTATTAAAATTTATTAGTGATATGGACATCTCTTGATAAATCTTCTTTGGATTTAATGACTATTTATGTTATTCTATTGTCACTCTGATTCATCATATTTATGTTGTAATTCCATGTTCATGATTAGGTGCTTGGCTTTCATACTAGTATTATTCAGCATGTACTAACGTCCCTTTTGCCGGGGCCGCTGCATCTTCAATGGATGCATGTGGTTCCATAGAGGAGGCTACTAACAGTGATAGCGGTACCCAATCTTCCCAGCTGACTTTGTGAGCCCCATCTCATTTCGGGGTTGTACATCTTTTGTTTTGTGTGTATTACTATGTTTTGAGGTATAGTCGGGGCCTTGTTGTCGGCACTATCACCGTATTCTTCTGTATCTATTATAGGCTCCGTAGACATAGTGTAGGTGGTATGTTGGCGTGGGGAAAGTCAAACTAGAAATGTTGTAATTTGTATCACACGTTCCACATTAAACCATGAAAAAGTATGCATTTTGGAAACTCATAAAGGATGTTACTGTTGATAATGAATTAGTGTTGATGTTTACTTGATCCTCCTCCCTGCCTGATTAATGAATTGAGTTTTATTGTTATTCATGAGTAAGTCCGGGTAGAAGGTATTGTACAGACTTGCTTGACCGGGTCATCTCGGCGGAGCACCGGTCGCGCTCCCCGAGTTCGAGGCGTGACACCCGTGCAAGCACTCTGTCAAAATTGAATCTAGGGATTAGTTCTAAAAGCACACATTGCACTCTTTTTTCCTTGGACCGATTTTTCCCGAAGTGGGTTTTACGGCAAGGTGTTTAATGAGGTAACAGTAAAACGTGATGCCTTAGTTTTGAATACCGGCTTGAGGCAGGGGACTGCGGATCACCCACACTAGACCAATAGTACCATCCCTCACAAATTTAGTCTCGAATACTAGGGGTCCATCAAACCCTGAGTTAATGTCCCAAGTTCAGAAATTTAGAAGACATTTTCTTTTTTTATTCGATATTGAAAGCCAAGGCTCGAATATTAGAATTGATTGTATGGGTCAAACGGTCAAACGAACTGTGCCACATAGCTCATTCTCGCCATGGTAGATAGCTTTTGTACCTTCGATTATGAACACTACATTCAAAGTATGAAAAGAAATTTGCCTTCTATGTCTCATTGGTTTGCATTTGCACCAAATCCCGGAGGCACCGAGCCTACTAGGCGAGGCCCAAACACGAAAGGCTACGGCCAACTTAAACGGCTTGGAGACCTCCAAGTCCATACATAAAAGGCAAGGTCCTTACACGTATTTTAATCTACTAAAAATTAATTCAAACCCGACCGTGAAAAGAGCCACCTTCGGCAAGTAATAATTGTTTTCGATTAAAACGCTCAAATATTTTAAAGACCACATTTTTACCGAATCCTCTGAAGTCGAAGAAAATCAGAGTTATTACTTAACTCAAGGGCTCATCTGGGTTTTGGGGGAACGAAGGGTCTAAGTTATGTTAAATTTTATGCTAAGGCATCGATTGTATATTTTTAAGACCAAATCACAAGTATAACTCTCGAACATAAAGCAAATAGTGAAAAGTAAACGACACAATATGGCCGAAGTAAAAAAATTTATATTTACACCAAAGGTATTTACAGAGGCGCTATGAAGCGCCCCAACATAAATTTTAAAAAAATTATATATACGAAAAAATAGAAAATAAACTAAGGCATCTCCCGCATAGTCTTCACCGAAGCCCGAATTGCTTCCGGAACCCTCGGGATCCTATATCTCTTTGGCCTCAACCTCTAGCCTCTTCGATCTCGGCCAATAGATCAAAACCCGGGGCATGAATCTTCTCAAGGGTCTCCCTCCGGGACCACCACTTCACATACTCATCCTTCATTATTATACATGCCTCGGCCACCTCCGCATCATTCTTATATTGGCCCAACATATCTTGAACTTCAGAGGACTCACTTGAAGCCGCCTCGAACTTGGACTTCAACACGGTGTATTCTTGGCTGAGGGAATCCCGTTCCATGACGGTTGAGACTAGTTGTGGTCGGAGCTTATCGTTTAGCTGAGACCATTTATAAACTTTATCCTTCATCACCCGTAGCTGATCCTTGGCCGAAGTCAAGTCCTCGTTGATGGCATCCCATTCAGAGGCTAGGAGATCCATTTTTCTCCTTAACTCCTTGGTTGAGGATTGACCTCATTCATTTCGGCCCTGAGCTGGTCGATCAGGTCTATCTTCTCTTGGACCTGCGAGATTCCAGCATTAGCAGTTGCGCTTAGCCTCTCGTTATTAATCTCTAACACCCTTACCTTTTCGACAAGAATGGCATGTTCCCGTTTCATCATCGAGGCCTCCTATTAAGCTCTTTCCAGCTCGACTTGGAGGATGGGAAGGTCCTTGAGGGCCTTGTCTTATTTCTCACTAAGGGCTTTGTACATGTCCTTCTTACCTGTCGCTTAAGCTCGAACTCGAGATGACCCACCTCTATCCGAGAATGGTGGAAGCTCTCATGGTGAAGCACCGAGGCTTGAGGAATAAAAATGTTGAAATCATTAAAATATGCTAATGCTAAATGAACCGTTTAAGGATAAGGAAAGAGAAACTTACCATGTTCAGCACTTGTTGTGCCTCGTTGAAAAGGCTCGATGCGTCTACTTCATTCATCTACACTTGGCCCTCTACGGTTACCAAATAACGAAGGTAGATAACACCCTATTATCCACCGATATCGTAAACATGGCCTTTATCTTACGGTCCAAATTCACGCTTGGGGCGGGGAACTGCTTCATAAGCTTTGTGGTTGATCTCCGCCCACCTGACTCCGGCAACACGTCTTTTCTAGAGATCTCCACATGGCCAAAACCGGAGTAATATTCTTGCTCATCGACATCCATGCCTTCAAAAAATAGGTTGAGGTCCTCATTTGCATCCCGTGACGCCTCAATTGACTTTATCTAACGGTCCGAGCCTCATAAAAAAGAGCCTCCATGTGAGATGGTGACTCTGAAATATCAATGACATCAGTGATTTCTTTCAAATCCGGAGTAGCTTCTCTAGAGGAAGGAGCCACAGGCTTTCCCTTGGGCTCCCGAACTAAAGAGGGTTCGGCCTTACGATCGCCTCTCTCTGGTGCTGCCTGCTCCTCTGTAGCAATGTCCGGCTCATGGGCGAAAAAATTCATCTCGTCATCTTCAGGGTAGCCCTTGAGCCAGTAAAGAGAATTAGGGTCTGGTACCCTGGATTGAGTACTCTTCTTGGTGCTTTTCTGGACCCTAACCATGACTCTCCTTTTCTTGGCCTTGGATGGAGCATCCGAGGATCTAGAAGACCCCTTCATGCTTATCTTTTTCTCCTCATTCTTCACAGCGGCCTCTGCGGTAGGCTATCTCTAAGCAGAGGGTTTTGCAGATGTGGACGAGGCCTCGTCCTCGTTCACCACCTGAAGCTCGGTGGTCTTGGGAAAACCTATAGAAGGAAGAAAGGGACTTAGCCAAAATGACAGTGCAACAAAAGAGAAATTCAAATCAACAGAAGGGGAATACTTACCATGGGAACGTGCCTCCCATTTTCCTTTTGAAAGTTTGCGCCACTCGCGCTTGGAGTATCTCAATTTTTTAAAGATCCCCTTGACCTACTCTTTGAAACGGGGAACTGCATTGGAGATTTGGGCGACCACTACACAACGGGAAAGCAGGGCGATGAGGAAAAAGAATGAATTCAACGAATTATTTTAACAACTTAATCAGCGATGAACTTACATTTTAGGTTCCACTTCTCAGGAAATAGCAAGATTGGAGGAGATGAGATCTTCGGTCTTCACCCCAAAATGAATATCCTCTGCCAGCCTTTGTCCCTGTCTTCGTCGATGCTCGAGAAAAGTGCCTTCTTTGCCCATTGAACAATCTTGATTAATCCCCCTCGGAAGATTCGGGGGTTGTAGATGTGAAGCAAATAGTCGATCATAAACAGAGGATCCTCCGTGTTGTTGATAAAATGATGAAGGAGAATTGTGATCCTCCAAAATGATGGGTGAATCTGCCCGAGGCAAACCTCGTATCTTTTGCATAAAGTGAGGACTATTGTATCCATCAAGCCAAGCGTGAAGGGATACATATAAATACTTGAGTACCCCTCCACATGTGTGGTGATGTCCTCATCAGGCCAGGGATGACTACTTCCTTGCCCTTCCACTTGCAATCCTCCCGAACTGTTGGGAGCGTGTCTTCGGTGATGGAATATATATACCTCCACACCTCGATCCCCTTGCTCAGAGGACTTTTTGACCTTAAAGTCGTTGTATATAGAGCAGCTTTCGGTGATCAAATTTTTAAGAGGAGGTTCCAGGGCTGCTTCTAGGAGGATCACTTTGACATCTGCGGTCGGGTTAGAAGTTGAAGGGGCGGTGTGTTAAGGCATTGAGTTTGAAGTTTTTTCCATCTCTATCTGGGAATACGAAGGTTTGAAGACGAGTATGAATGATTGAATATGGGTATGAAGATTTGAAGGTTTGGCAAGAATAATTAAAGGCAAAATATGAAGGTTTGAAGATCGAAGATGAAGAAATGAAGATGTGAAGAACAATATATGAAGGTTTGAAGGAAGGATGAACAAGCATAAATTTCGAGGGTAACTCAAGAAGATTCGAAATCGGAAAGTAAAAAAGTGAACAAAAAAAACAAAGCTTTTAAAGGAGGGGAATATTTAATGCATGACGTTATGCATTCGGGCACGATCAACCGGCGGCTGACACATGCTCGAAGTCAAAACGACGCATTTCAAGGGACGTTTCACTGTCTCATCATCCCGTTTGTAGCGTACGGTGGAAGGAACCGGGTTTAGTTAGTCACTTCTCGTCGTTTGGATAAATCTACTCTCCGAAAAGTGAGGGAACTATCTATGTACGGATAAAATCGGGGATAAAGTTACCCTCGATTTCCCGATAAAGAAACGAGAGGGAAGCACAATATGATATGACCTCGAGTAAGCCGCGGGGTTCCATGTCTCAAAGCCCGTAAAGGACGAATGGTGCACCCAGGACCGAACACGGCCGAGCATCTGGTCCGAGCAGAGTGAAGGGCTGAGACTAGGGGAAAAGACGGTTAGGCATGACGTAATATCTGCCATCAGCCGGATGTTATGGCACAGATCTCGCCTGGCATCAATTGCATATCAATGTTTACCGGAAGGAGAAGATTTTTAAAACCTTATTTAGACTTGTACTAGGATTGAAACTCTCCAACTGTATAAAGAGGAGAACTTTTTTATTTTAAAACCATTATTGGCACGCATATCAAAGCAATTACGTTAATTTTTTTTCTTTAGCTATTGTTCAAAGTGTTCTTCAGTTGTATTTTTTATCAAGTTGTAACCGAGCTCGTTCTGAGGGTTAAATAAGAACCAATTCCCAAATGTCCATTGCAAAGCTAGACTTGCTCATCCATTACATTTGGTTTGATCGCTCTGATCTCTTTTAATTCAGTTGTTTATTCTTCATAGTTCATTTGTGTTAAGTTAAATGACATATCCTTTAACCACGTATAAATCCAATTGCTACACATTTTAGAGGTAAACAAAGAGAAATTGGTAAAAGACATTTGAGATCCACTATGCGTAAGTTATTTAGTGGTTACACTAAATCAATTAATGTACAATATATGTCTAGCATGTAGACTTCCACAGAATTTCATATCCATAGAATTCGTATATTTAGGTTGAACATTTATTTAATATTATCTAATTAGTCTTATCCGCTTAATATATGCTACTACATCACGGCGTGTACTAAACATAATATGAACCACTTGCACATCTTCTGACTTCAGATAATCATCAAACTTCTAGACTCATGTGAAAAAAATTAGGTTAGACTAATGGTGTTGATATATTTCAATTGGATATGACTACAAAACTAATACTTCACATGAACCTGCATGAATACTTAATTACCTCAATTAGATTCACGCAACAACCGTATCCCGTTATTCGGAGGCTCTAAACTTCATTATTTATTTGCTTCTATCTTGTCATGTATCTATAGATTACCCTTATTTGTACAAAAAGAATTACTTAATCCTTTATAAAAAGTGATTCTTACTTCCTAGTGCATAATTGGTAGAGACTATAATTCAAATGACGAACCTAATTTTGTTTCTCCAATTTTTCATGCTCAACAACTATTGAATAAAATTGTTATGAAACAAGTATCCATTGAAAATTTGTGAGAAAAATATGCGCTTGTTTTTGCCATTTTGCATGTCTTTCCAAATTATTCAAACGAAAAAAGATGCACGACCTGGCGATAATAAAGCAAGATCAAGCGGTCATTGTTCCAATTGTATGGGTCGAAATCTAACCATGCGATAATGGCCTACAAGAAGGGTGGCAAGGAAGCAATTAAGACGTGATTGTATATATAAGATGCCGCGACGACGAAGCGTCATGACCACGACGAAAGTCGGGTTAGCGGATAGCACTCATAGCGTACCGTATGCTACGGTACTTAAGGAGGTTGACCTGAAGCATTCAGGAAAAACTACAATACGCCGGTCAAGGACCGCTGGATAATGGGCAGTGCATAGTGTATTTATATAGAAGAAACCAAGGCCTAAGGGGGGTCTCTTTCACTCCTTTCCTCTCCTCTTCCTCTCTCCCACGGACAGGGGATACAGAATACATCATGTATGAGAAGTCCTAAAGGGCATACAAGAACTTCTCTTTGTAATAAAAGTGATGGAATCAGACAAAATGATAATGGTTGACAGTGATGCTTCTTTCCCTTCTTATATGTTTCGTATTTTGTAGTAACAAAACGATGAATGTGAATTTTCAAGTATGTTTATAAACCTTTACGATCACAATAAGATTATAAGTTTAGTTCCACTTGATATCCTTTACTCAAGATCCTTCAATCTAGCATCAATTAACTCTGGCTAAGATTTACCCTCTTCTTCCTCAACCTAAGATTTGTTTAATAATATTGTTTTGCGTCTTTTGATCAAATAAATTGGTGACATATGTGGGGATTTCCTAGCCAAAGCCTCAGTTCTCGCTAGATCCGACAAACCAACTAAGAATGAAGGCATCACGCAGAACCAGAAGCGGACCACGAACATGAACCATCGCAGCAAGGTAGCAGCCTGTGTATCAAGCATTCTCCTTGAAGATACTCCTAGGTCAGTACCCCACACATAGTAATATCGTTGTACGGGGCAATCCTTGTCGTATGACCTATTGTAAAAGTGCTCCTCATTTTCACGCCTATGGTGCGGCCTATATAACTGCCCATCTGGCTCATCCGGGTTGAGACAAACCGGAATACAAACTCGAGGGCATAATGGATGAAACAAATCATCCACCCACGAAGTACCCAAACCAGTGGCAGGAAGGCGGGATATAAAGCTAACATCAAGTCCAAAATGTATGACTGGTAAAGGAAACACGAATAACCTCGTCACCCACCAGCCATCTTGCCAAGCCCAGGTAATAAATGTTCCTTATGTACCCTCAACTTGCCTTCCATTTTACATGTGCGAAACGAAAAGCAAGGACGCTCACTATGGGCATACGGGTAGGGAAATAGATGAAGGAACTAACCAATGCCGCCCCCAATGCTCCTATAATTCCTCCCAGCAGTAGGGATGAGCGGTTCGGATCGAACTGGCGACAACAAGAAACAACCTCCATAAAGAATTGTATGGCATTAGGGTTCGCCCATATATTCGCCACTGGTGTGCAACACCAACCGGCCCAGCAATATACGCCACCACATGCGAGCTTATGAGTACCAAATTCACCGCCCATCCCATCGACGGCCTCTCATGCCCACACGGTGAAGGGGCTACACAGGCTGGGACTAACCCCGGCACGCGAATAAACAACATATAAAATTTTCAATGGAAGGTAGAGAAGTCCCACCGTCCTCCGCCACTTCGCAAATCGCCAAAGTTAAAATTGACCTCGCTTGAGTTTCCAAAGTTAAACTCGACTACGCTCGAGTCGCCAAAGTTAAAATCGACTAAGCTAGAGTCGCCAAAGTTAGGCTCGACTATGCTCGAGTCACCAAAGTTAAACTCGACTACGCTTGAGTTGCCAAAGTCAAATTCGACTTCGCTTTAGCCGCCAACCTCGCTCGAGTCGCCAAAATAGAACTCGACCGCTCTCGTCTTTAAAACACTCGACTCCTCTCGAAATTCATGTTTGCGATTCATCGCCCCGCATGTGTCACGACCCAATTCTCCCTCCGCCTGGGTCTCGTGATGGCACCTAGTCTAGACGACTAGGTAAGGCTATACCTTAAACGAAATTTAGATAAAATAGGTAAAATAACAGTAAGTGAAATAAAGCATAGTAAAGTCGACGCCGCTCGGCATTAACAGTTACTTTACCCAGAATTTGGAATATCACAATACATCACAAGCTACTCTACTGCTCCATATGTACAACTGGATAGAAAAGACTATATAGTTTCATCTACAAGTACTACAACTTCAAGATAGGAAGGGGACTCGAAGATCTGCGGACGCTGAAGGTTATACCTCGAGTCTCCCTATACTGCTGATGCTGGCTAGCTGAGATGCCGCGTACTAGGACCTGGATCTGCATATGGGGAAAACATGCGCAGAAGGGCGTTATTACTCCACATCCGGTACCCAGTAAGGGCCAAGCCTAACCCCAGTCAAGTAGTGACGAGGTCAGGTAGAGGCCCTACTGATGTTTGCAAAGTAATAGATATAGAGAACAAGTAAGTAAATCAGGTGATAATCGACAAGAATTATGAGTAAAGGCTAGCAAGAAACAGTATAATCAAATGCTCGGATCAACGCAATATATCTATAAAGCTCTGTAAGAAAGTAAAGGTACAATGCAATGCAATATGAGGGAAAGGTTCAGGTCTCTGCCCGCAATCCCTATGTATGAAAAGCAGTATGAGGGAAAGGCTCAAGTTTATGCCCGCAATCCCTATGTATGCAATGTAGTATGAGGAAAAGGCTCAGGTCTATGCCCGCAATCCCTGTATGCAATGCAGAATGAGGGAAAGGCTCAGGTCTATGCCCGCAATCCCTGTATTTATACGTAATATAAAGTAAATCTCCAAAATAACGTAGTCTAAGGGTTTGAGGAAAAACCAGTTGGAAATCTCGAAGAAAAATCATTAAATCAGTTTCAAAGAATAGTAACGATTGGAAAATCAGTTAGAAATCAATTTACCATGATAATCTTAAGTTATTATGCAATTTAAATGATAACAGTAATAATAGAGTAGAAAAGGGAGCATTATGTAGAAAGAAATAAGGAACTTTAGTGAAAATATCCCGTGCACGCGCTCGTCCCCTCACGTACACGGGGTTTTTATAGCAAAAACCAGTAAAAATGCCTAAGGAAAATTCCCCAACACAGAGTTAGGCAAGCCACTTACCTCAACTGTGCAAATCAATCGCTAATCACTATCTTTCCACAAGTATCCAACTCCAGGTGGCCCAAATCTATTCAATTCGATGGGATAACGTTAAATATAAATTCAAGAAATCGATATAACTAATTAATTCAGAACTAATATGCGAAATTAGAAAATTTGACCAAAACGCCCCTCGGGCCCACGTCTCGGAATCAGGAAGAATTTATATTTTCTGAACCCTTGTTCGCTCACGAGTCTAACCATATGAAAATCTCTCAAATCGGAGGTCAAACACCCAATCGAAACCCCAAAAATCGGTCTAGGAAGTTTCTTTCAATTTTTCCCAATTTCAACTCAAAAATCTCGAATTTAAGGGTGGAATTTAAGATTAGGAACATGGGAATTAACCTATGGTGTATAGTAATCACTTACCTCGATTACCCAGGTGAAAATCCTCTCAAAGATCGCCTCTCCCGAGCTCCCAAGACTCAAAAATGGTGAAATAACATAACCCTCGAATTTTTGGAATATGAACAGGGATTTTCGCGCCTGCGGTCCCTTTCACCGCACCTGCGGAAAAAGGCATCGCAGGTGCGGGTTACACTTAAGCTGGACAGAGGTCGCGCCTACGGGCCTTTTGTCGCTGGTGCGGATCCACGCCTGCGGAAACCCAATCACACCTGCGAAAACTGGGAAGGCCTTGCCCAAGCTCGCACCTGCGGCTAGGGGGCCGCTCTTGCGAGCTCGCACTTGTGGAAACACCAGAAGGATCCTGGTTCAGCAATTTACTAAGTCCAAAATTCTTCCGTTAAGCATCCGGAACAACCCGAGGCCCCCGGGACCTCAACCAAAACCACCAACTGACCCCAATACCTCATTCCAACTTAGTCGAGCCTTAAAAACACGTCCCATAACATCAAAATACCCAAACATTCATAGATTCAAGCCTAAGAATCATAGGGATTTTCAAGAATTCACCCTCGATGCCTAACCACGTCTAAATTTGTCTGAATGACCTTAAATCTTTCACACAATTCATAAATGACATTCCGGACCTGCTATCGCTTTCGGAATTCCATTCCGTGTCCGATATCAAAATCTCACCTATCGGCCGAAATCGCCGAAATTCTAACTTTCGCCAATTCAAGCCTAAATCTACGTCTGGCCTCAAAAACACATTCTGAACACGCACCCAACCCCGAAACCACTCAACGGAGCTAACGGAGTCGACGGATTTTCATTCCAGATCCGTCTTCACACAGCTCCCGCTCCGGCCGAATTTGTAAGGTTAAAGCTCACCTTAAAGGACTATATGTCCAAAAACACTCCAATTTTCATCACTTAACGCTCCGACTCGTTCCATTAACCTAATAAGACCTGGGAGGAACAGTTATCAGGGGATCGGGGCGCTAACTCTCCAAAACGACCGGCCAGGTCGTTACATTCTCCCCCTCTTAAGAAAATCGTGCGTCCTCGAACGAGTATAGAAACATACCTCAAGTTGTGAATAGGTGAGGGTACTGACTCCGCATCTCCTGCTCGGTCTCCCAAGTTGCCTCCTCGACCGGATGACCTCCCCACTGCACCTTGACTGAAGCAATATCCTTCGATCTGAGCTTTCTATCATGCATGTCCAAAATGGTCACAGGCTCCTCAACATATGATAGATCCTTGTCCAACTGGACTGAGCTGAAATCCAACACATGAGTCGGGTCACCATGATACTTCCGGAGCAAGGACACGTGGAATACCGGATGAACACCTGCTAGGTTTGGAGGCAAGGCTAACTCATAAGCAACCTCCCCAACCCGCTGCAATATCTCAAAAGGGCCAATGAACCTCGGACTCAGCTTACCCTTCTTCCCAAATCTCATGACGCCCTTCATCGGCGATACCCGAAGCAAAACCCGATCACCAGCCATGAATGATAAATAGAGAACTCTCCGGTCCGCATAACTCTTTTGTCTGGACTGGCTGTGCGAAGTCTATCCTGAATCACTTTTCACCTTGTCCAAGGCATCCTGAACCAAATCTGTACCCAACAATCGGGCCTCGCCCGGCTCAAACCATCCAACTGGAGACCCGCAACGCCTACCATATAAAGCCTCAAACGGCGCCATCTGAATGTTGGACTGATAGTTGTTATTATAAGCAAACTCTGCAAGGGGTAAATACTGATCCCATGATCCTCCAAAATCCATCACACAAGCACGAAGCATATCCTCCAGAATCTGAATAGTGCGCTCGGCTTGTCCGTCCGTCTGAGGGTGGAATGTTGTACTGAGATCAATCTGGGTACCCAACTCCCTATGCAAGGCTCTCCAGAAGTGCGAGGTGAACTTAGAACCTCGGTCTAAAATAATAGATACCGGCACACCATGCAACCAGACTATCTCCCTCATGTAGATCTGAGCCAATCTCTCCGAAGAATATGTAGTCAATACGGGAATGAAATGAGCTGACTTGGTCAGCCGATCCACAATCACCCAAATAGCATCATACTTCCTCAGAGTCCGAGGAAGTCCGACCACAAAATCCATGGTAATCCGCTCCCACTTCCACTCTGGAAGCCTCATCTGCTGAAGTAATCCTCCCGGTCTCTGATGCTCACACTTGACCTGCTGACAATTGAGGCATCTGGCTACGAACTCCACTATATACTTTTTTATTCTCCGCCACCAGTAGTGTTGTCTCAGATCCTGGTACATATTCGCGGTGCCGGGATGAATGGAGTACCG
>ML285822.1:0-10213 GCA_005239495.1 Nicotiana undulata
AGGAGGAGCCAGTTGCTATTATTGATAGGCAGGACCGCCAGTTGAGGTCTAAGAGATTTTCTGACGTAAAGGTCGAGTGGAGGGGCCAATCAGTCGATGAGGCGACTTGGGAGTCCGAGGAGGACATGCGGAGCAGGTATCCGCAACTATTCACCACTTCAGGTACGATTCTACGTCCGTTCGAGGACGAACGTTTGTTTTAGAGGGGGAGATTGTGATGACCCAAAACGGTCATCTTATGTAAATTTAATTATGACTCTGTTCCGAGGCCCCGAAAGCCTCTGTTAATCTCACCTCGATGTGTGTGCGCAGCCCGGGCGCGTAGCCAGGAAGCCTTTATGTGGAAACTTGATAAAGAGTTGAATTTATTATAATTAATTGCATAAAGTTGACTTTGGTCAATATTTTTGGTAAACGGACCCGGACCCGTGATCTGGCGGTCCCGGAAGGTCCGTAGGAAAATATGGGACTTGGGCGTTTGCACAGAATCGAATTCCGAGGACCCAAGTCCGAGAAATGAATTTAAAAAAAAAATAGTTTTATGAAAGTAATAAAGGCTTATGAAAATGAACCTCGATGTGAAACCTGTGCTGCCGGGCCCGTATTATGGTTCCGGAGTCCGGAACAGGTTCAATATGTGTTATTTAAGTTATATGTGAAATTTGGTAAGAAATGGACTTGATTTGACAGGTTTCGGATCAAAATGGGAAATTTAGAGTTAATGAAGTTTTGAGGATTTTCATAGAATTTAAAATTTGGTTTGGAATGAGATTTTATGTTACCGAGGTCCGAATGAAATTCCGAGATCGGGAATAGTTTCTTTATGTCATTTATGACTTGTCTGCAAAATTTGAAATCATTCCGAGTAGTATAGGGCGGTTCGACGCATTGAAATGAATTCTAGAATCTTAAGTTCTTAAGCTTGATTCAATTTGGTTTTGGGGTTGAATTCTATGTTTCGTTGTTATTTTTCACGTTCCGGAAGTTCGAGCGAGTCCGTATCATGAATACAGACTTGTCGGTGCTTTTGGACGGGGTCCCGAGGGGCTCGGGTGAGTTTTGAACCCCCGGGAGCTTAGTTGGAAAAACCAGATTTTTGCTGTCTGGTTTCCTTCTCTGCGATCGCAGAAGGTGGGTCGCGATCGCGGAGAAGAAGTTTGGCTAGGATGCTGATTGTTCTTCGCGATCGCAGCTTCCTCTTCGCGATCGCGGAAGGCTGGACTCCATGCCTTCGCGATCGCAGCCCCATCCTTGCGATCGCATAGTGCCAAGCCAGGGCCGGGCATAGTTACTCTTCGCGATCGCAGGACCTCTGCCGCGATCGCAGAGGTCTGGCCAGTTGGTCTTTGCGATCGCAGGGCCCTTGTCGCGATCGCAGTTAAGAAATTCCTGGGCAATTTTATTAAATACGGGACTTAGCCTATTTCCTCCATTTTCATCCTCCTCCTCAAGTCTTTAAAGAGCTCTTCAAGGAACCTTCCACCACTGTTATTGAGGTAATTAAATTCCATGGTTTTAATAGTTTTAAACATCAATTCCTAGTTAAATTCCCTACTAAATTAACAAAAATCATGGAATTAGGTAGTAATTTTAGGGCTCTTGAGGATTTTGTGATTTTCCATTTTAGGCCATGAATTCAAGTAGAAATCACACCTTAATGATCCTTAGGCTATGGGTGAGTGATCCCTTCGAGAATTTTCGGAATTTGAACATGCGGGACTGGGGTTGGAATTTTGGAATTCTCCAAGAATAGCGATTTTATCGAATAACTAAGATAATTTCCCACATTGTGCATGCATTAATTTAATTTTACACCTTTTGGCTAGTTGCGAGTCCTCGGGTGTAGAGTTTGGAGTTTCGGGCGCAATTGTGGTCCGAGGGGTAGATTCGACACGAGGTGAGTCTCCTTTCTAACCTTGTAAGAGGGAATTGTCCCCATAGGTGATGTATATGCTATGTGTAAATTGTTTGGGGGCTACGTACGCACCAAGTGACGAGAGTCCGTACGTAGCGGCTATCATTGTTATGTCCGGGTAGTTAGGCCCACATCATGTCTTATATGCTTCATCGTAATGTCCTATATGCTTCCTTGTATTGCCTTATATGATTCCTTGTAATGCTTTATATGATTGATTGTGACGCCATATGTACTATGAGATCATGTTTTGTATAGTATTGTTCCTCTGAGGCTTTATGGAAATTGTAGAATTGAAAGGAATTTTTTATGGAAGGTAGGTTTTATAAGATATTGTGTGTGCATGTGACCGCTTCGCAATTTACATTCCGCGAGCGATGTGTGACTTCCCCCACTTTAATGGGAGCAGGCCATACGCCACGACGGATTGAAAGGTGCACTTTTGGGATGGGCCAGTCGATCCCCGGCATTGCACAAAGATGATATAATTGAGAATGCACTCTTGGTACGGGTTGTTCGATCCTCGACAGTGCATGGAAGAAGTTGTACTATGATATGATATGATTACATTGAAAGACGCACTTTTGGGACGGGCCGATCGATCCTCGGCCGTGCGTAGTTATGATTATGGTAAGCATGCACTTTTGGGACAGGCCGGTCGATCCCTGGCGGTGCATAGCTATTCTTCCCTTATTACTCCGGGCGGTTGTCTTATTCCTGTGTTCGCATGATTATTTGGCATGGTTTTCATGGATTTTTACTTGTATGAGACATCTTTGGGAAAGGAAGTGGACATTGTTATTGTTCTAGTATTTTCTTGGATTTTCTGTGCTTTATACATAATTGCTACTCACTGTCTTACATGCCTACTGCTTTATTTTATCTTTGTTATATCATGCTGTTGGACCTTAGTGAGTGTCAAGTCGACCTCTCGTCACTACTTCTTCGAGATTAGACGGGATACTCACTGGGTACATATTTATTTTAATATGTACTCATGCTGCACTTCTGTACTTAACTGTACAGGTTCTGAGGCTGGTGCATCTGGTTATCAGACCAGATCCTGATAGTGACCGTAGCGGACTTGACTTCACGGTGAGCTGCTTCCTCTGGCGATCCCCAACAGCATCGTGGAATTTCATTTACTTTTGTTATTTACCTCGTCTATTTCACCCAGATTGTGGATTTATATCTATATGTATCTTGTGTATTCTGATAGTTGCGCGCGACACTCGTGACACTAGTTCCCGGCACACACGTAGTGTATATTTTGGGTTTTGGGTTGTATAGGCATACATATGCTTTGTTTCGGCTTTCACGACCCAGAATCCTAATCCGAGTCGTGATGGCGCCCAACGATGGGGTTAGGCAAGCCAACGCAACTACACCAAGTGCTACCCTTCCCATCTAATTAAACAAGTCAGAGATTACCAGTTATAACAACTAACATGATACTAGCCTTGAGCGAAAGTAAGTCATAGTAGATACAAAGCCGAGATATAACATACACATGGATATACATCCCAAAACCCCAAAAATATAAATACACTACGCGTGTGTGCCAGGAACTAGTGTCACGAGTGTCATGGGAAACTACTGAATATACAATGACTACAATATATATACAGAGTCTCCGTCTGAATGAAATGGACATAGGAATACAACAAAAGAGCTCTAGGGCGCTGCTAGAAAGTCGCCGGGAAAGCAGCTCACTGTGAAGTATGACCACACTGTCAATATCCAGCACCGGCCTAATGGTCAGACGTGCCAGCCTCCGGACCTGTACAGTAAAGTATAGAAAAGAAAAGAAAGTGCAGCATGAGTACATATTACATAAATATGTACCCAGTGAGTATCCCTCCTAAACTCGAAGAAGTAGTGACGAGAGGTCGACTCGATACTCACTAAGGTCCAGTGGTAATAACATATGATAAAATACAGTAGGCATGTCAGGGAAATAAGAAACAAGTACATATACTAAAAGCAGAAAAATCCAAACAGCTACTGAACTTAAACAATAAAGCACTTTCAAGAGTAAGACAACCGAATGAAACAAAAATCACAATTTCTTAGATCCGCCGTGGCGTACGGCCCGCTCCCATAAGGTACTTTCTACACTCGCCGTGGTGTACGGCCCGATCCCATATTCATTTCAATTTCTTTTCAACACTGCCGTGGCATACGGCCCAATCCCATATATTTCAATTGCTTTTCAACACTGCCGTGGCGTACGGCCTGCTCCCATATATTTCAATTACTTTTCAATTCCTCCGTGGCGTACGGCCCGCTCCCATATATTTCACAATTTCTTTTCAATTCCGCCGTGGCGTACGGCCCGCTCCCATATATTTCACAATTTCTTTTCAATTCCGCCGTGGCGTATGGCCTGATCCCATATATTTCACAATTTTTTTTAATTCCGCTGTGGCGTACGGCCCGCTCCCATATATTTCACAATTTCTTTTCAATAAAGTCTCAGAAGAATAATGTGATGCAAAACATAATTTCGTAGTACATGTGTCATTACAATAAATCATATGAAGCATTACAAAGAAAACATATCAGGCATTACAAGAAAAACATATTTAAGGCATTACAAGAAAAACATACAAGGCATGATGTGGGCCTAACTACCCGGACATAACAATAATAGCCGCTACGTACGGACTCTCATCACTTGGCGCGTACGTAGCCCCCAAACAAGTTACACATAGCATATACATCACCTATGGGGACAATTCTCTCTTACAAGGTTAGAAAGGAAACTCACCTCGTGTCGAATCTACCCCTCAGACCACAACTGCGCCCGAAACTTCGAATTCTATACCCGAGGACTCGCAACTAGTCAAAAGATATAAAATAACATCAATGCATGTACAATGTGATAACTTATCTTAGTTATTCAATAAAATCGCCATTCTTGAAGAATTCCCAATTTCCAACCCCGGCCTCTCATGNGAGAACCCTATAATTACTACCTAATTCTATAATTTTAGATAATTTAGTAGTGAATTTAACTTGGGATTAGTGTTTCAAACTAGTAAAACTATGGAGTTTACTTACCTCAATAGCAGTGGTGGAAGGTCCCTTGAAGAGCTCTCTAAAATCTTGAAGAGGAAGATGAAAATGGAGGAACAAGGCTAAGTCCCGTATTTTATAAAATTGCCCAGTGATTCCTTCACTGTATTCATGATACAGACTCGCTCGAACTTCCGGAACATGAAAAACAACAAAGGAACTCGAAATCAAACCCAAAAACCAAATTAATCAAACTTAAGAACTTTAAAATTCTAGAATTCACTTCAACGCGCCGATTCGGCCTAAACTACTCGGAATGACTTCAAATTTTGTAGAAGAGTTATAAATGACACAACGGAACTATTCCCGATCTCGGAATTTCATTCGGACCTCGAGAACAAAAACTCACCTTTCAAGCCAAATTTCAAATTCTTTAAAAACCTCAAAACTTCATTAACTCCAATTTTCCTCATTTTGATCCGAAACCAATCAAATCAAGTCCGTTTCTTACCAAATTTCACAGATAACTTATATAACACATATTGAACCTATTCCGGGTCCGAAATCATAATACGGGCCCGGCAGCACAGGTTTCACATCAAGGTTCATTTTCATAAACCTTTAACATTTTCTTAAAACAATTTTCTTTAAAAATTCATTTCTCGGACTTGGGTCCTCGGAATTCGATTCCGGGCATAAGCCCAAGTCCCATATTTTCCTACGGACCTTTCGGAATCGTCGGATCACGGATGCGGGTCCGTTTACCAAAAATGTTGACCAAAATCAACTTTATTCAATTAATTATCACAAATTTAACTCTTAATCAAGTTTTTCACATAAAGTCTTCGCGGCTACGCGCCCGGGCTGCGCACGCACATCAAGGTGAGATTAATGGAGGCTTTCGGGCCTCGGAACACAGTCCAAATTAGATGCACATAAGATGACCCCCTTTTTGGCCATTACAATCTCCTCCTCTAAAACAAACGTTCGTCCTCGAACGGACGTAGAGTCGTACCTGAAGTGCCGAATAGCTGTGGATACCGGCTCCGCATGTCCTCCTTGGACTCCCAAGTCGCCTCACCTACTGGTTGGCCTCTCCACTGGACCTTTACGACAGAAATTCTGTTAAACCTCAACTGGCGGTCCTGCCTGTCAATAATAGCGATTGGCTCCTCCACGAAGCCGAACTTCTCATCTAACTGAATAGTGCTGAAATCAACCACGTGAGAGAAATCGGCATGATATCTCCGGAGCATGGATACATTAAATACCGGATGAGCCCTCGATAAGACGGGAGGTAAAGCGAGCTCATAAGCAACCTCCCCGACTCGCCTCAACACCTCGAAAGGGCCTATAAACCTGGGGCTCAACTTGCCCCTCTTCCCGAATCTCATAACGCCCTTCATCGGTGAAATCTTCAACATAACCTTATCTCCCTCCATAAATGCTACATCACGCGATCGTTGATCCGCGTCACTCTTCTGTCTGGACTGAGATGTACAGAGCCTTTCCTGAATAATCTTCACCTTTTCCAATGCATCTCTCATAAGATCTGTACCATATAGCTTGGCCTCGCCAGGCTCAAACCACCCAATCAGAGAACGACATCGCCGACCATATAAAGCCTCGAATGGAGCCATCTCGATGCTGGACTGATAAATGTTATTGTATGCAAACTCTGCCAAAGGCAAGAACTGGTCCCATTGACCGCCAAAATCAATCACACAAGCCCTGAGCATATCCTCCAAAATCTGAACTGTACGCTCCGACTGACCATCAGTCTGAGGGTGAAATGCTGAGCTGAGATCTATCTGAGTGCCCATCTCACTGTGCAATGCTCTCCAAAAGTGCGAAATGACCTGAGGACCTCGATATGAAATAATGGACACCGGCACACCATGCAATCGGACTATCTCCCGAACATAAATCTGGGCCAGCCTCTCCGTAGATTAAGTAGTAGCCACAGGAATGAAATGCGCCGATTTGGTCAACCTATCCACAATGACCCAAACCGCGTCAACCTTCCGCAAAGTCCGAGGCAACCCAACCACAAAGTCCATGGTGATGCGCTCCCATTTCCACTCAGGAATGGGCATCTGCTGAAACAATCCTTCAGGCCTCTGGTGCTCGTACTTGACCTGCTGACCATTGAGACACCTAGCCACAATCTGAACTGTACGCTCCGACTGACCATCAGTCTGAGGGTGAAATGCTGAATTGGGGTCTATCTGAGTGCCCATCTCACTGTGCAAAGCTCTCCAGAAGTGCGAAATGACCTGAGGACCTCGATCTGATATAATGGACACCGGCACACCATGCAACCGGACTATCTCCCGAACATAAATCTGGGCCAGCCTCTCCGTAGATTAAGTAGTAGCCACAGGAATGAAATGCGCCGATTTGGTCAACCTATCCACAATGACCCAAACCGCGTCAACCTTCCGCAAAGTCCGAGGCAACCCAACCACAAAGTCCATGGTGATGCGCTCCCATTTCCACTCAGGAATGGGCATCTGCTGAAACAAGCCTCCTGGCCTCTGGTGCTCGTACTTGACCTGCTGACAATTGAGACACCTAGCCACAAACTGCACTATATCTTTCTTCATCCTCCTCCACCAGTAGTGCAGCTTCAAATCACGGTACATTTTTGTCGTGCCCGGATGAACAGAATACCGAGAACTGTGGGCCTCTTCCAAAATTCTCTTCCTCAAGCCATCAATATTAGGAACACATAAACGGCCCTGGAGCCTCAAGACACCATCCTCGCCTAAAGTAACCTCCTTGGCCCTGCCTTGGACCACTGCATCCCGAAGCTCTGCAAGGCATGGATCATCAAACTGTCGAGCCTTAATCTCCCCCAATAATGAAGACTGAGCAACTACATGAGCCAAAACTCGACGAGGCTCTGAAAGGTCCAATCTCACAAGGCGATTGGCCAAGGACTGAATGTCCAAGGCTAAAGGTCTCTCCTCAGCTGCAATGTATGTCAAACTACCCATACTCGCTGCCCTCATGCTCAAAGCATCTGCTACTACATTCGCCTTGCCCGAGTGATATAAAATAGTGAGATCATAATATTTTAATAACTCAAGTCATCTCCGCTGCCTCAAGTTAAGGTCCCTCTGCTTAAGCAAGTAATGCAGGCTGCGGTGGTCAGTATAAACCTCACAAGATACACCATATAGATAATGCCGCCATATCTTCAAAGCATGAACAATCGCTGCCAACTCCAAATCGTGCACATGGTAATTCTTTTCATGAACCTTCAGCTGTCGCGAAGCATAAGCAATAACCCTGTCATCCTGCATCAGCACACACCCCAACCCGACGCGTGAAGCGTCGCAATACTTGGTATACATCCCAGATCCGGAAGGCAATGACAGAACTGGTGCTGACGTCAAGGATGACTTGAGCTTCTGAAAGCTCGCCTCACACTCGTCGGACCACCAAAACGGGACATTCTTCTGAGTCAATCTGGTCAGTGGGGCTACAATAGAGGAGAACCCCTCCACGAATCGGCGATAATAGCCTGCTAGGCCCAAGAAACTCCTAATCTCTATAGCTGAAGTAGGACGTGGACAACTCTGAACCGCCTCAATCTTCTGAGAATCAACCTTGATACCATCTCCGGATACCACATGCCCCAAAAATGCCACAGAATCTAACCAGAACTCACACTTGGAGAACTTAGCATACAACTTCTGTTCCCGCAAGGTCTGGAGCACAACTCTCAAGTGCTGCTCATGCTCACCCAGGCTCTGCGAATAAATCAAGATGTCATCAATGAAGACGATGACGAATGAATCAATATATGGCCTGAATACCCTATTCATCAAGTCCATGAAGGCTGCGGGGGCATTTTTCAAACCAAAGGACATCACCCGGAACTCATAATGGCCATATCTGGTACAAAATGTCGTCTTCGGAACATCTGAAGCCCGAATCCTCAGCTGATGATAACCTAATCTCAAGTCAACCTTAGAAAAAACGCGAGCTCCCTGTAACTGATCAAACAAATCGTCGATGCACGGTAGAGGATACTTATTCTTGATGGTTACTTTATTCAGCTGGCGGTAGTCAATGCACATCTGCATAGACCCATCCTTCTTTTTCACAAATAAGACTGGAGCACCCTACGGCGACACACTCGGCCTGATGAACCCCTTGGACAACAACTCCTCAAGCTGCTCCTTCAACTCCTTAAGATCCTTAGGAGCCATACGATAGGGGGAATGGAGATAGGCTGAGTATTTGGGGCCAAATCAATACAGAAGTCAATATCTCGATTTGGAGGCATGCCTGGAAGATCCGAAGGAAACACATCCGGAAACTCTCGAACAACAGGCATTGAATCAATGGTAGGAGACTCGGCGGTGGTGTCCCGCACATAAGCAAGGTAGGCCAAACAACCCTTCTCGGCCATATGCCGAGCCTTTATGAAGGAAATAACTCGGTTGGAGGCACTAACTGAAGAACCTCTCCATTCTAGTCTAGGCGACTCAGGCATGGCTCAAGTGACTGTCTTGGCATGGCAATCTAACACAACATGATAAGGAGATAGCCAGTCCATGCCTAGGATAACCTCAAAATCAATCATATCCAGCAATAAAAGATCTGCTTTGGTATCGAAACCGCAGAAAGTTACCACACAAGACCGGTAGACTCGGTCTACCACCACAGAATCGCCAACAGGAGTGGACACATATATAGTAGAACCCATGGACTCACGAGGGATATCCAAAAAATGAGAAAATAGTACGGAAACATATGAATACATGGATCCTGGATCAAATAGTACCAAAGCCTCCCTACCACATACTGAGATAATACCTGTGATCACGACGTCTGAGGCCACTGCATCTGATCTGGCCGGAATGGCATAAAATCTGGCTGAGGCTCCTGCAGACTNACTGCTGGTGCTGAACTCCTAGGCTGATAACTCTGCTGCACTGCCTTGCCCTGATACCTGGGACAAAACCTCCACGTATGACCTAGATCCCCACACTCGAAACAACCTCCTGGTGCTACAGCCCGCTGCCCGAAAGAGGAAGAACCCTGAATAGCTGGAGGGCGGTGTGAACCCTCTGGTAAAGCACTGAAATAGGAACTAGAGGATCTCTGATGACTGAAATAATTGCTGGGTGCACCCTGGGTGGCTGCGGGACGATAGGAACGCTCTGGCATAGTGCCGAACTGAGGCCTCGCTGAAATACCCCGGGGAGGTAGTGGAGGTGCTGAATATGAGGGCCTACTGAACTGGACGCCTCCGAACTGACCTCT
>MDKH01216014.1:2500-18924 GCA_005239495.1 Nicotiana undulata
GGGGAAAACAAAAAAAGTTGTTCGACATCTCCAGTGTCACATTTGAATGATGGGTATGTCAGTTCTTAGTAAGATTAAGAAAAGTAAGAGTTTGTTGAACCACAATCATTTCCAGTGACAACAATAGGTTGACAATTGAGGTTATGCTAGTATAGCTAATCCCTACTAGATTAGGATTGAGGCATAGTTGTTGTTGTTGAAAGTAGCTCTCATATCACCTTCAAAAGATTGACTGAGAAGATAATACTCCTAGTTTTTTGTGTATCGATGTTCTTATCACCCTCTTTTCTTAAAGTAGGCTCCTAATATTTTTGTGCATCGATATCCTTGCCACCCTCTTTATAAGAGTAACTAAATTTGAGGGGTTCATTTATAAACTCAACTCACACTAGCTGGACAAAGAAAAACAATGAGGGAAGTGTAACTTTTCACTTTTGAATCAAGTAAAGGAGCAATTGAGTGAAAGAACTGGAGGAAGCAATAATTATAATTAGCTCTTGCTTTTCCCATTTCCTTGTACACATCCGTCATTTCTGCTTTCCTAAGTTTGGACAGGTCCACATTGAGTCCTGCTTTAGAATTCCATAAGAACTATTTCATCGCTCCTCCATTTTGCAGGAACTCACTTGTCTCTGTATCATATGTAAATGTAAAAGATATGCAGAAGCATACATGAATGTTGTTAACAAGAGAATTTCATAGGTGTGGAGTCCGGACTGTCATCTTGGAAAAGTTTTGGCTTTGATGAATATGCAGAGCAAAAATCAAATTCCCTACACAAGAAGTGTTTCAGAGAGGAAGATTGTGCTCCTCTTCTGTAGGAAGATTTGCCTTGCGTTTGGGAAACTTATTTCTTCAATGATACTTTGAGCTGGGGCCTTTTTAAGTAAGTCCTTCTCCTAGACATGCTAAAGTAGTAAGCCAGTAACCAAATTACTGGTGCTCCGGAGAAATGAAATTTTGGGTGCTGATTTTCTTGATACTTCTAACGTTTTAGGTTACTCAAGCATGAATTGTAAAACTTAGTCTAGATGTTCTCTGTTTGTATGTGGGTGTTTGACTTCATCTTTACTGATCATTGTTGTTTTCTATTATTCGTTTAGTCTCTTTTCATTGTTGCACTCATGGTGTATTTTTTGTTGTCTCCAGTTCACGGGGTGGTCTTGTTTGCATACTGCTAGCACAATGCTTGTTTACTTTCTGGAGTGCCACTGGACAACACTTTCAGATAATGAAGTGGCTATCGAGGCTATCAGTAAGTAGAGAAATAAGAGCTTGTTGTCTCCAGAAAGATGAGATTGCTTTCACATCACTTCAGCTCCAAGGATCTCTTGTATATGGTCATGTGCTCTTCTACCTGGCTGTCAAAGGTCCAGCCACTGTCTGCCTGGTGCAATTTTAAATGCCATTATCGTACACAACAGCCAGAGCAAGGTAGAAAACAAAGTCAAGCAGGTGAAGAACAAAAAAAGAACAAGAAACAGGGACCTTCTATTGGCTCTCCAGCTCGTATCCAGAAGCTTATTGCTTCCCAATCAGATCCACTCCTTGCTAAAGAAATATTTGATTTAGCCTCTCGAGAACCCGATTTTCAGCACTCATACGCCACTTTCCACACTCTCATCCTCAAGCTTGGCCGTTCCCACCAGTTCTCTCTCATGCAGTCTGTCCTCTCTTCGCTTAAGTCACATCAATATTCCGTCTCCCCATCTCTTTTTTCACACATCATCCAAATCTATGGTGATGCTGGCTTACCTGACAAAGCCCTTAAAACTTTCTATACTATCCTGGAATTCAATATGAAGCCCCTTCCTAAACATCTCAACCTAATTCTTGAAATACTCGTGTCTCACCGAAACTTTCTTCGCCCTGCATTTGATCTCTTCAAATCTGCGCACAAATATGGAGTTTTGGCCAACACCGCGTCTTACAACATTCTAATGCGGGCGTTCTGTTTGAATGATGATTTAAGTATTGCCTACTCACTGTTTAACCAAATGTTTAAGAGGGACATTGCTCCTGATGTAGAGTCATATAGGATTCTGATGCAGGGTTTGTGCCGAAAAAGTCAAGTGAATAAAGCTGTTGACTTGCTGGAGGACATGCTGAATAAAGGGTTTGTTCCTGATGCTTTAAGTTATAGCACTCTATTGAACAACTTGTGTCGGAAGAAGAAACTTAAGGAAGCTTACAAGATTCTTTGCAGAATGAAAGTAAAGGGTTGCAATCCAGACATTGTACATTACAATACAGTTATTCTGGGGTTCTGTCGAGAAGGTCGCGCTGCTGATGCCTGTAAGGTCCTCGAGGACATGCCATCAAATGGGTGTCTTCCCAATTTAGTCTCTTATCGTACATTAGTTGGGGGTCTAAGCGATCAGGGAATGTATAATGAGGCTAAGAATTACATGGTGGAAATGATGTCAAAAGGCTTCTCTCCACATTTTTCTGTGGTTCATGCAGTGGTGAAAGGTTTCTGTAACGTAGGTAAGCTCGAGGAAGCTTGTGAAGTAGTGGAGGATATTTTGAGCCATGGCGAAGCCCTACATACAGATACATGGGGAGAAATTATATCCGGGATCTCCGAATGGGATGATGCTGAAAAAATAGGGAATCTCTTGGAGGAAATTATTAGAGCTGAGATAAAACCTGAAACAAGAATAGTGGAGGTTGGTGCTAGGTTGGGTGAATACTTGATGAAAAGGATAAAAAGTAAATCAAGGAAGAGTTGATTCTTTCACAGAACAAGAATTGATCCTCAGTAGCTGCGCAAACCTGCTATATACATGTAAAGGATGTTTACCTTGGAAGATAGCAACTGCACATGAAACCTGGTAGTGGTTAATACAACTGCCCAAAGGAATCGGGTCAAAAAGGAATTTTGAATTATCTTGCTAACTCTTCTGGTCTGTTTATTGACACAATGAGTTACTAGCACCGTGCATGGGTGGCTTAAAATGACATGCTATATGGCCCGTGGTTTCTTCTCTATCCAATTCGTAAGGAAGCTGTTGATTTTCTAAGCACTGGTATAAGGAAAGCTTTGAACCGATTGTAAGTTCATTGTTATACAGACAATGAGATGCACCTGGGGAGATCGTTGCGATCTGTAATGACAAAAACATCTGGCAAGTCCGCGACTGATACTATATCTGTTGCTCTTTTAGTACTTGTAATCACGTTTTAGCTGTTCCCAGTGTCGGATCTAGGAATTTATTTTTTCTATTATATAAAAAAACCAAGTGTGGTCGACGAATGGAATAACTGTAACTTTAGCACAAGGGTGAATTGTAATTTCAATTTATAACTCAACACAATTCTAGACGCATTGATTCTTCCAAGCCACAACAAGACATCGGTTCTCTCTGGTCCTCAATTTGCAGCCTATTTTTCTTTTGTAATTAGAGAGTTGGTGTGAGGTCGAAGAGTTTATGGCGAACTTGGAGTTTTCTGTCGGGGATAATGGTGGTATTTTTCCATGTATTTGCTGCTCTTAAAGGTTGAATCTCTGGGAATAATGCTTGAATATAGAGAGGTAATATTCTCAATATGATCATATATATATTTCGCTTAGTGCACAAATTCGAGAAAGTTAAAACAATATTGATCTGATATTATCTTTCAATTCTTAGGGATAAAATTATACATGTTGATTTGTGCAGAGATGAGATCTTATAGTATATTACCTTTTTTCCTTTGTATATTTTTTTCCCATTAATATTGAATAAAGATCTATAGTCTACAATTCTGTCAGAAACTTGGTGAGTTTTGGTTCCAATCTTCTATTTACCGAATTCCGATGGATTAGCTTTGTAGTGAATATCATGTTGTTGCTTCCTTAATATTGTTTAAGATGAATACACTTTATTAATAGGATTAGATTATCGATCACTGATCCACGGGAGAATTTTGTTCATCTAATGATTTTCAATTAATAAATATGTGCTTTTAAATTTATAGACAACTACTAAAGTAAACGAGATCTTTTGGTTCCCTTTTTTGTTTCCACCAATAGAACAAGTGTTGGTTATATATAACACAATATTGTACATACTAGGAAAGGCCGCTTGACCAATTATATAGAGTTTTGAAAGACTTTCTACAATCTGTATAATCCAATTTTGATTTGCATTGTGCATTGCGTTTTATTACTTTTGGTGGTGGAAGCATTTAAGCTATAGTATATACTAGAATGTTTTTTATTATGAATTCAAATTTTGATTAATTGATTTCTTATAAATATGTTAAATTTTAACATAACCGACGTCCGATGGGTACACGAAAGTGACGAAGTCATTTATCCCTTGATAGCGAAATATGCTCGCATCAGAGAGTTGCCTCTTCATTTTTTGCAGTTTGATAGCGAACAAACTTAGTTGAACATTAAAATCTTTGTATAAAAATGATTATTCTGGATAAGGAACTTTTTCTTTTACTGCTCATGTAATGCCTATAAGATTATAAAGTTCTATTTGGCTAAAAATTCACTTCCTTTGAAAATTAATAGTTCTGCTGTTCTGCATTTACAAGACTAATGACTACTGAAAACAGAAAAAAGAATTCGAATTGTGTTAACTTTCTCTCTGATCATCATTAATTAACTGGCTTATTTTAGAGACAAGTACAAAATCAATCATTTGATATTTTTCTCCTTTCGTATTTTTTTCTATTTCTCGCTTTGCAGAAACTTTAAAGATGTTTAAGTATATAAGAAAGGATCACTAACACAAACAACCTCTTAAAATCAATAACAAATCTCCATAATGAACTTTATAGAATTTCTACTATGTAAAATTTCAATAATTAAATCTTTAAGGAACTTTTTGTCACCATTTATTATTACTTATTGATACTGTTCTTTGATTGTTTGAAGCAAAAGTAGGCAGGTCAAGCTTCACTTTTATTTGTAATCTCTCTTTCCACCTGCCAAAACAAGAAAATTAGAAAGATGCCAATAGCCTTTTTGATAATGATCTTCTTTTCTTTTTTACTAATAACCAGTCAAGGTGTATTATATTGCTATATTTGATTGATCTTAACTTTTGTGGCCAATTTTAATGTAGATATTTGTCTATCAATGACAATTGAACTTGTCACTTACTTAGGTTGAAATAATTTTATGAATTATATTCACAACTTTCTACTTCACACAGTGTGAATGGAACATTGACTTTCTTTCCAAGTATTGAAGGTTGTAACATAATTTAGGCCAGACTTTTTGTCTTGATTAGATTGGTAACCTTTGTTTTGTTATCAATTTAATCCAATTTGCTAAAGAACAAAAAATTGCGCCCAAAATTTAATTTGGTTTATAGCTCATAAGCTATTAATCAAGAATCTAGTTATTCTTGTATTATTATCATTTTAACGTTGATTGGTATGGAGGTCCGTTCTAGGAACATCGATGTTGGTATTATTACTTATTCATGCCGTGAAATAGAGTTCCATATAGCTATATATTAAATTAACACATGCTATCTTTTCCTATTCTGTCTTCACCTATAAATTGGAATATACTTTAAGTTTGTATTTCATGTACATGTTTATCTGAAAGTATAAATGGTGGATCGATTAACCATCTTCGCATATTTGGTAGGGACTAACTTACTTGGCCGCTGAGGATAAGATTCATGTGTATTTATAAATGGAATGTGCAATTGCATTCATATATATGCTATCTTTTAATATATATAATGTACTATGAATGTACTGCTGTGATAACTACTTTTGACTTCTTCTGTTTTTCTTTGTTTGCATATTAAAACTACTGAGTATTACTAAGAGCAAAATTTACACGCCATAGTTGCAGAAGACTAAAGCTCCTCCTCCATCACTTAAATTGGTAATAGCTATGAACCATATATCTTGATGACCTTTTAATTCTTTCGATCCCTTAACAAACCGTTCCCTATATATTTTGTTTATCTTTCTTGAAACAAATGCGCATATTATATTTAGTTTTATTTATTTTATTATCTTTAAGTTGTAGAGATCCACATGCTTCAATTGATTTTAACATGCCGGTAGAAAGAGTTTTCTTATAATGTATGTTATCTTTATTTTTCTTTTATTGCAAGCTATTTATTTGATATAAGCAAATTTTTATTCCAATCAAAACCTTGATATGTTATGTTGTAATGATGCACTTGTTTATGATTATAATTGTGCATGTTCAGTATTTTGATTATCACAGAAATTTAATTTATTTAGGGGCTGAATTTTATCGTTAACATACCATTTGGACAAAGATGTATGAGGGAGTTGAATCACCTATTTATGTTTTCTTATCTATGGTATCTTAGTCATGCAGTTATAGTAGCTACTTACTAGCAGAATATGTTCCAGCAACTAAGTCATAAACAAGTGCGTTTTGAGCGTCATTTTGTATGGTTATCTCTGTGGATGTAATGCAATAAAAGACGAGATTCATTGTTGTTGAATGCACATTCTGAATATATATGGTTCAAGTAGTAGGTAGTTTTCCATGTTTGTTACTATTTACTTAGGATGGATCTTGTGCTTATGAGTTTGCGTGTTCCTATTTAAGGTTCAAATAATAGATTCTCTAAAGATTAGAAACAATCCTTAAACTATATCAGTATTTTAAAGTTTGGGCCCGTACTATGCACGAGCAAATCTCATCTAGTAATAGTTAAGGTTTGAACGTGTGACCTAAAATAATTTAGAAACTACTTTGTCATTGTACTAAAATCTCTCTTTACACATCAAGGGCAATCAATAGTTTATACTTTTGTTATCAAGAAAAACTTATTTTTCCCTTATTTACACTATAATTTTTTTACTACAAGAAATTCAATTGAACCTTCTCTCCACCTAGACCCACCACCTGTTGTTTCTCTTGTTCGTTAAGAAGGTCCCTTGGGAGGGTCAAAATTTCAGTGCTGTTGCAGGAGGCTACAAAACCTTTTAGTTAATTGAACATCTTATGCACATAATAAGATATAATTTGTCGTTTAAAGAAAAGGATATTCAAAAAGTTTGACATTTTTCTATTTTTATACAACCTTTAGAAACTATTCAATCACTATTTCAATATTTTCTTCTGATATCATTAACACAATATATTAATTAAATTTACACGTCAAAATTTTTTACTCAATCAAATACAAGCCTAAATATATACTTTTCTAATATAAAGTGTTGAAAATGGTGTTGCATCAGGGATAAGCTCTCAACCCGATTTTATTTGCCATGGATGAATTGACACGTCTTTCAAGGGTGGTACCTTGGTGCATGTTATTCGCGAATAACATACTACTGATTGACGAGACGCGATGCAATATCAATAGTAGTCTGGAGGTTTGGAGACAGAACCTTGAGTCTAAATGTTTCGGGTTGAGCAGGACTAAAACAGTATACTTGGATTCCAAGTTCCGTGACATAACTCATGAGGCTGGCGTGGAAATGAGGCTTGATACATAAGTCATCCTTAAGATCACCTAAGATAATGGGGAGATGAGCAATGATGTCATACATCGTATTAGAGTGGGGTGAATGAAATAGAGGCTCACATCCAATGTCTTTTGTGATAAGAATATGTCACCAACTATTAAAGTTAAGTTCTACGGAGTGGTTGTCACACCTACTATATTGTATCAGGTAAAGTGTTGGCCAGTTAAGAACTTTCAGGTCTAAAAGATGAAAGTAGTAGAAATGAGATGTTGAGATGGATGTATGGATATACTGGGAGAAATAAGATAAGGAATAAAAATATTCGGGATAATGTGGGAGTAGTCTCTGAGGTGTAAAAGATGCAAGAAGCTAGTTGAGATGGTTTGGGGCATGTGAAGAGGAGATGCACCTATACCTTCGTGAGGAGGTGTGAGAGGTTTGACAATGGTAGGTGTAAGGAGAGGTAGAGGTAGGCCGAAGAAGTATTGAGAAGAGGTGATTAGGCATTACTTGACACATCATCAACTTACCACGGATATGAAGGTCGAACATTAGGGCAGATGGTTAGTAGGTAGTCAAGTGTATTTCTTTTACATACTAGTAATATTAATATTATTCTCGTATTTTCTTATTCTTAGATTGGAAAATGCCTAAAAATGCCACTCAACTTACAGAAATGGCCTATCGATTCCATCCGTTAAAAGCTCGCTATTTCCATGCCACCACTGTTAAACATTTGGCACATCTATGTCATTATTTGCCTAACGGCAGAATTTTTTCTTTTTTAAATATTTATAATTAGTGAATAGATCCACATTTCCACGTGTCTGTTCATTATTGTTCCGACTTTACCCCTGCCTTACATTAGTTTTAACCTTGGTTAGATGCATTTACCCAAACCCAACCTGTTAAAACATACCCAAATTATTAACCCAAACCTAACCCTAGCTCTCTAGTCGTCTCCCCCAAATCAGCAACCCTATATCCTCCATTAAATTCAATTTCCCCATTATCATTCTAAAATTCCTAATAAGGTTTAGGTTTATTGGTCAATTAAGATTCATCTTCATAGTAACTTTTTCTTGTTAAAGAGTTCAAAATGTCTGCTGCGTCAAGCGGCTAAATTGACTCAAAGAGGAAGTGTCGTTGTGGATTTGTAGCGTATCATTTTACGGTGACGACTCCTATGAACGTGGGAGACATTTTTACAAGTATCCATTGCCTGAAGTAAGTATAATTTACATAATGTAATTTACAATTTTATGGTGTAATGTTTTATTTATTTATCGGAACATAATCGGTGATTTTATTGTATAATTATTTGGCAGAAACAAGGTTATGGGTATTGGGAATAGGACAATGTTGAGTTTTCCCCATGAACTATAATCGTCATGAGCAGTCAAAGGAGAATATTGGAAGCTTTTGAAATTGAAAGAAATAGGTTGATGAAGAAGATATATGATCCTTCTTGTACCAGTTGCATTCATTTGTACCTTCCTCATGGCTAGTCTTGTGTCAGTCTCAGATATAACTATTTTCCTAATTGTTAGGTCTTCATCATCTCCAACATCAGGTCCATAACTGTTGAACTCTTGTGTTCCAGCTTGAGTGTTAAATACTGACTGTTGTATTTGTTGTGTTCTCACTTCAGTTTCAAAGAATGCTTCACTAAACAATGAACTATGTCCAAGCTCTTGTGTTTCATCTTCTGAAGATGTCAATGTGGGGGTATTGTCCACAACTTTTCTCTTTTTTTGAACTAATTCCAGCCCTACTACCCTGTCAACCAAAGACAATAGTTAGTACATAATCTGCAAAAATTGTAATTATTTCATAAACTACAAGAAATATAAATTCTTACCTTGTAACATCCTCTTGCATTATGATTTTCATCACCACACTGTCTGCATGCCATTATAATTCTCTTCCTTGAACTACTCCACTCACCTTTCTTCTTCAGAGCTTCATCAGCAACCCCATTCCTCTTTACTTTGGGTCTTCCAACTAGCTTGACAATTTCAGGTGGCTTCATGGCCTGACTAAGCAGAACTTTTCAGAATTTCACCCCTCTAACATGCTGAATTTTGTACTTGTATGTTAGCAAGTAAGCCTCCTTACTATACCACCAGTGTATTTCTGTCACTGGTTTAATTTTCTCATGCATCAATGCCTTAATAGCATGGGGACAAGGTATTCCAGATAAATCCCACAACCTACATGCACATCTCTTTTTCTTAAGATTCACTGTGTGTTTGTCTTTACCTTCTGTGATTTCATAGCCATTGTCTCCATTAAAGTTCAAAGAGCAAGTATGTGATATTGCCGTATAGTCATTGTATAGTTGCATATGTGGTGGATTGAAATTGTCATTTCAGCTCATAACTTTGCCTTCATAGTCTGCAAGCCTTTCCATTACCTTGATCCTTATATTCTCCAACATCTTGATAATTGGCATATGTCTAGCATCTAGAATTCATGCATTAAAGGACTCAGTAAAATTGTTATCCACCATTAGATTTTTACATTGTGTATCAAAGTAGGCTCTACACCATGATTTTGGTGTATAGTTGATCAAGTCCCTTGCAACATCTTCTGACATCCCACCAAGCTTCAACAATTGATCTTTAAACTCTTCTTCATAAGTACTACAAGCACACCACCACATCAACTTCCTCATTTTCCCACTCCTCCATTTTTTTAACCAGTTGGCTTCAATGTGTCTAGCACAATACTTGTGATGAGCATCACGTAGTACAATGCTCACAACATCTAATAATCCCTGTGATGACTGCAAATTAGCGAATTAAAAATAGAATTGAAACAGAAGTGAAACAGAATTAACAAAAATAACAAAATTAAAAACAGAACTGAAACAGAAGCAGAGCAAAAATAGAGTTGAAATCTAAACATAGTTGAAATAGAAGTGAAACAGAAAAATAGTTGAAATAGAAGAGATAACAGAAGAAAATAGAAGAAAAAAAGAAGAAGAGATAACAGAAGAAAATAGTTGAAACATAAAAGATAATAAAAGAAAACAGAAGAAAAAAAGAAGAGATAACAGAAGAAAAAATTAGTATTGAAAACAGATGAAAAAACTGAAATGGTACATTTTGCATGTCTGATATAAATATCACTCCAGTCCCATTATTTAGGTCCAAATACCTATTCAAAAGTTCAACAAATCAACTCCAGGTCCTGATTGTTTCCTTGTCAACCACTGCCCAAGAAAGTGGATAGAACTGATTCATAGAATCCTGTCCCATTGTCGCCAATAGCTGACCCTTGCATTTTCCCTTCAAGAAAGTACCATCCAAACCAATAAGTGGTCTCAATTCACTTTTGAAGCCTAACTTCAAAGCTTGGAAACATATGTACAATCTCAAGAATCTCATTTTTCCTTCTTCCAAAGCATCCTTTGATATGTTGATTGTAACATCACTTCCAGGATTAGACAGTCTTAGTTCTTGACCATAGGCTTCAAGCTTGTTATATTCATCCTTGAAATTTCCATATTACTTCTCAAGGATCATCACCTTATCCCTTTTCAATTTAGATATTGTCACATCAAGCTTAAAAGCATTCTCTAATTCCCCTTTGATATCATTAATAGTATACTTGAGATTGTTTTGTAGTTTATTCTTAAAGTATTGTGCTAATGTCTTAGCATCACCCCTTGGATTTTTATAACAAGGATTATAATTATGTTCTGCCTTCAAGTTTTTGATACTAAATTCATTAGTCTTTTTATCCCTTGAGATAGAACATCTAAAAGGGCATCCAACATCACAAATATATCTAGCCCTAGTAGAATATATTTTTTCAATCTTCAAGCCATACCCATTAGCAATTGCATAATAGTTCACTACCATTCTAGATTCCATAATATCTTTAAATGGCATGCCCTTATCCAACTCCTTAAAGTTCTCCATCCTATCACTCACTACCCTTCTCCTTTGTTTGCTAATAACCTCAGGTCCTTCAGAATCATATTCAACATCAGATGGAGCATCAACATCAAAATCACAATCCCCAATAACATGCTCATTTTCAGATACTGCTTCAACATCTTCATGGAATGTTTTAGCATGATGCAGAATACTTTGAGTATGGACAGTCGACTCTAACTCATGTACAACAAACAAGTTTATGATTTTGAACCTATATATATAACCTGTAGCAAGACATTGTAATGACCTGATACCATCATCTCCACCAATTATATAGAACCTACCCGACGACCCAACAACTAAAAGTTGTTTCACTTCAGTAAACCCTAATTCTTTTGTGAACTCTTCACATAAATCTTTATAAGACAACAAATCCGGGTCAAACCTATTCCACATATGGACCAGCCTCTTATTATACAATATTTTTGAAGAAATTACACATTCACCCCATAGTTGAAATATACGTCCACTGTGTCAGTCATGCTTCAATAAAGTTCACGTGCAAAAGGAAAACAAAATAGAAAATTGGGGGAATAAATCAGAATTACACATTTCGGCAATTAAAAATACAAGAATAACAAAACCCTAGAAAGACAATTATTTGGGGGACCGGAATAGAAAAGAACAAAAACATAAAAGGATGGAACTAGAGAATAAACAATGATTTACACTTCATTTATGAAAGACAAAAATAAGTAACCCCGCATGCACAACAATCCCCACATGAACAGAATTTACACCCACCCTATTAAACCCCACCCACCATATTAAATAAGTTTTTCGATCTGCTAACCTTGATAATTACATCAATCTTCCAACAAAATTAAATTTTGAAGCCACCTTCGACAATAGCCTTGCTTATGTTCGAAAACTTGGTAAGACTAAAGAGGGATTTTTGAGAAAAGAGATTTCTTTGATGAAAGTGACGACCGAAGAGTGAAGGGTTAGGTTGGGTTAATAATTTGAGTTTGTTTTTACCGGGTTGGGTTTGGGTAAATACACCTAACCAAGGTTAAAACTAATGTAGGACAGGGGTATAGTCAGACCAATAATGAACAAACACGAGGAAATGTGAGTCTATTCACTAATTATAAATATTTAAAAAAGAAATATTCAGTCGTTAGGAAAATAATGGCATAGATGGGCTAAATTTTTAACGGTGGTGGCATGAAAATAGCGAGCTTTTAACGGATGGCATCGATATGCCATTTTTGTAAGTTGAGCGGCATTTCTAGGCCTTTTCCGTTCTTAGATTTCTATTAGTATCTATTGTTTCTTTTGTTTCGGCTACCTTATTATCTTGATGTCGCTACACTGCTTCTCCACTACTATATAATTTTTTTTTTCAATACTTTGATTATGTTATTCTCGAGTCGATGATGTATAGGAAACAATCTCTATCTTTACAAGGTAAGAATAAAGTTAAGAGGCAGATCCAAAATTTAAATTGAATGACTTCAATTTTTAAGATTCTCAATATTGAATTTAATATACCGTTAATTATTGTTCAGATCTAAAATTTATTGAGATTTAGAATTTTTTTATATATAAATATATACTTTATGTTAAAAATTTTGGGTTCAGTTAAACTCATAACCTAAAGGCCACATCACCCCTTTGGTCGTTTTGTGTACACTAATCTTTGAAATTTTACTTGTGGGATTAGAACGGGTATACTGTTATTGTTAATTGTAATATAAAGTAAGTGAAATGGAAGTGCGCTTGGCTAAGGCATGTAATTTGTGTCGTAATTAAACCCAAACATTGACTGACTATGTCAAGTTGTCAACACCGCGACACCCTCACACGGCCTACGCGGATACTCTATCCGCTGTTCAAATCCACAACAGCAACAAAAACTTCTTTTTCAATTTAAACTGACGTTACTCAGGAAAAATCTATTTCACAATCGAACAACAATGTCATCTTACGGCGGCAACAGAGCAACTTATTCTCCTTCAGCACCACCTCTCTCCGACCCGAATGAGCCCCCAGTAGCCCATCCCTATCATCCTCCTCCTTCTTCTTCGTCGGGAAATTACTCAAATTACCCAAATTACCCTCAGTCTCAACAGCCACAGCCACAGAGTAGTGGTTATGGATATGGGCCTAGTTCTTCTTCTCCTTCTTATGGGTATAATTACCAGCAGCCTACTCCAAATTATGCTGCTTTTTTTCCACCAGGGACTGACCCACAAGTTATTCAGAGCTTTCAGATGGTGGACAGGGACCAAAGTGGGTTTGTTGAAGAGAAGGAGTTACAAGAGGCTCTTTCTTCGGGTTACCAAAGGTTTAGTCTTAGGACTATTCGTTTGCTCATTTTTCTCTTCAAAAATCCCTCTGACCAGTTCCCTCGCATTGGTAAGTTTTTTTTTTTTTTTTTTTTTTTTTCCTTTTTGGGTTTCTTATTTGGTCATCTTCTTAAAAATAAGTTTCCCTTTTTGCCATGCTTTTGATTGTGCCCTTTGCTGTGGAAGATTTTTGGAATTTTGCGACATTTCGCTTTTTGTATTGCTCCTCGTATCCAATTTGTTTGGCATCATTTGACTCCACACGAAGTTTAAGAAAAAATTGGATTTTTAAAACTTGTGGTAAACATAAACATTTGTGTGATTATAAGGTTTTTGAAATTTGCGGGCTTAAACTAACATAACATTTGTGTGTATGGATTTTTTTGGAATGGACTAATAAGGAAATAATGTCAACTATTGAAGGGGAGGGCTAGTTATTTTAGGAAGTTTTTGCAATTTATTTTTCGTAAAATAAAAAATCAGTTATCTGAAGAAGTGGTATGAGGGTTTTCTTTCAGAGAAAAGATATCTTCGACCCACTAAGCAACTCATATATCTTTAGAAACTACAACAGTGCAAACATATTTCTCTTTTGAAAATATTCAAAATGTTCCTCCAAATTTGTCCAAGCAGCTTTGCAAGAGTTAATTCAATTTTGCTGTAGCTCTTTGGGTTTTGTATTAGCCTAATCACTTCATATGTAGCTTTCTGTTTAAATCCTTGTAGTTCAAATTGAAAATCGTGATTGGCTTGTCTGATAAGAGTTAATGTCTAGATTATATGGCTAGTGTTATGTTTTGCTTCTGAGATATTGTGGATGTTAGCTATGCGGCTATGCTATCTAATTTTGTTGCTCCAAATTCTGTCTTCGCTATCACTTGATGAGTTGAGCTATACCTTGTATTGCTGAACAGGGCCAAAGGAATTTGCTGCACTATGGAGTTGTCTTGGTCAATGGCGGGTAGGCAATTGTTCACTTCCTTTGTTGCTTTAGTTTTTAATTCAACAACAACAACCCAGTATAATTCCACAAGTGGGGTCTGGGGAGGGTAGTGTATACGCAGACCTTACCCCTACCCTAGGTTAGAGAGGATGCTTCCAATAGACCCTCGGCATCCTTCCCTCCGAAAACTCCCCACCTTGCTCTTGGGTGACTCTAACTCACAACCTCTTGGTTGGAAGTGGAGGGTGCTTACCATCAGAGTAACCCACCTTGTCTGCTGTGCAATACTGTCACCTTTAGCAGGGGAAAGAAAAGAAACTAAAAATGGAGGTTGGCATGAGGAATATCAGGTCGTAGAGGATGGAGAGGTGGAAGGGGATAGGAGAAGAGGGTAGAGAATGATACCTTGTCTATGGGTTATTTTTAGGTTTTCAGCCTATGAAACATTAGTTAGAGAAGCTAATGTAGTACAGAAAGTGATTGGTAACGTTTTGGACAATTTGGAGAGAAAGGAAATATAGATGTTTTGAGGACAGAGATTCATCTTTACCATGTGTAAAAGATGTAAAGCTTTACAGTTCTTGTACTCTTGGTGTAACTTGAAAGATGTTCACAACGTAAATATTTTTTTCACTTGCTAAACTCTTTACAGATGTCTCAGTTTAGGTTTAGGAATCCTTTTCTGCTGTGCAATACTGTCACCTTCCTGTTGCACAGCAAAAAAAAAAAGGGAAGAAAAGATAAAAAAGGAAGGTGATTGATTAACAAAGATCCAAAAGAATTATGGAGGCAAACACTGAGGTTAATAGTGGCTGATATGTCTCTCTCAGCTACCATTGTCATTCATATTTTGTTTCCAAAATCATCTTTACTAGCTGCACAAATTTTAATTAATGCCTCTGACATTGATCATCTTGTATGTAGGCCATTTTTGAGAGATTTGACAGAGATCGAAGTGGGAAAATTGATGCAACGGAATTAAGGGATGCTCTCTACAGTCTTGGATACATGGTTCCACCTTCTGTTCTTGAAGTTTTGATCTCCTCATATACTGACAGAAGTGGTCGGAGGCCTGAGCTATGTTTTGATAGTTTTGTCGAGTAAGTCTCAACTGCAATAACCCTTTCATTGAAAAGATATGTTCTCAAGTTGGCTATGTTCTGAACTTTATGTTTTAATGATGCAGATGTGGGATGATTGTGAAGGTAAAATGACTGATCTCTTTCTTTAAACATTTTCCTATTGAATATCTTGATTTAAGTAATGCATTTACCTGGAATTGATGTATTTCTTTTCTCATCTCTTCCCCACTTGTAAAATCATATCTTGCACTTGGGAATTAGATGAAAAATTCTGGACCGACCTCCAATATAATTTTCTTAAATTAAAGGAGAAAAAACTGGACCCACTTCTCTGGTCAGTTGGAGACTAGCAGTTATAAGGGTTAACCTAGTTTGCTGTTGCAACTTTATTTTATTGATACTGTAAGTTTAAGAGAAGGTGTCATGACTCAAGTTGGAGGGCCTCAACTATGACCTAGTGGGCTACTCCATCTGATATTAAAGCTCTGATTTTAACAACTCATGATATGAAAGAGAGAATAATTCCAAAGAATATAAACCATATGCAAATGTGTATTGATTTATCCAAAGCTGGGCATCAATCTGATGATGTATTAAGCTGAACTGGAACAACTCAACAGTCATACCGATACATAGTTCTTAGAGCAGACTCCATGAGTTCTAAAACTAACACAACTGAAATGTCTTGTGAGAAATCATGGGAGAAAAATAATATTATTGTGTATTCTTCAATGATACAATGAGCCCT
>MDKH01075992.1:0-10637 GCA_005239495.1 Nicotiana undulata
ACCGCATCCAGCACCAGGTAAAGTACTCTTAAAACCGCCTTTCATCTTCTTTTAAACACAAAACAAAACAAAAAAAAACAAAGAAAAAAAAAAGAGAGAACAGAGACAAAAAGAAAAGAAATTACGAGGGAACACAGAACAGGCAAAGGAACTAAGGAATCACAAACACTTTATTCCAATTCCAACCTAAAACTCAGCAAAGGTAAGTCCTTCTTGTTCTCCCTTTCATGTGCATCTCCATTTTTGCCCACAAATACAAAGGTAATTGGTAGATTTGTCAACTAGGTTAATTGTTTGGTTTTTAAGGACAAATCTCTAATTGAAATTCTATTGGGGGCAACTAGGGTACTGATTCATGTGGTAATTAGGATTGGGTGCTCAAAATTGCAGAGAGAGCCGCCATAGCTAAAAGCTTGGCTTCGAACAACAGTGAATGCGATCGCATTTCGCAAATGCGGTCCGCACCTGGGTCGCATATGCTAACCCTAGGCTACTGGAAGAAGATGAAGCATGCGACGCAGATGCGATCGCATATCACACATGCGGACCGCATCTGTGTCGCACCTTTAGGCAGTGTGCACCCGTTCCTTGATACCCTTGGTGCGGTTGAAATGCGATCGCATCTTCACCCTTAGTTTTCCTGGATTTCTGTACTTGAAATGTATCTGTTGCTTAGTGTTTCCCATGTCTATTGCATTCCGTTATATCCTGCTTTACATTATTACTGTTGGACCTTAGTGAGTATCGAGTCGACCTCTCGTCACTACTTCTTCGAGATTAGACGGGATACTCACTGGTTACATATTTATTTAATATGTACTCATGATGCACTTATGTACTTAATTGTACAGGTTCTGAGGCTGGTGCTTCTGGCTATCAAACCGGAGCTAGATATTGACCGTAATGGACCTGACTTCACGGTGAGCTGCTTTCTTTTGGCTATCCCCGGCAGCACCATGTAGTTTCCTTACTTTGTTTCCCGTCTATTTATTTGGACAGTGGGATTGTATATTCTATATTTTGGTTATCCTGTTAGTATGCCCGTAACACTCGTGGCACTAGTTCCTGGCACTCACACGTAGTGGTTATATTCAGATATTGAGCTGTACATATATATGCTTGTATATCAGCTCACGTTTAGTTATGGCTATTTTATCTATTACTGGGTTATTATATTTAGATATCATGTTTTAACTTGTCAAATGTGGTAAATGTTGAACTTTTAATCAAATTAAGGAAGAGCACTTAGTGAAATTTATGTTGTCTTGCCTAACCCCGTTGTTGGGCGCCATCATGACCTGAGTTAGGATTTCGGGTTGTGACAATGTGGTATCACAGCTCTAGGTTCACGTAAGTCTCACGTGTCACGGGCAGGCCCAGTAGAGTCTTGCGGATCGGTACGGAGATGTCTGTACTTATCTTCAGGAGGCTATAGGGTGTTAGGAATCCTCTCTTTGTTCATATTCTATCGTGCAATCGATGATATACTCAAACTTGTTCTTCTATTCTCTCACAGATGGTGAGGACGCGTGCATCCGATGTTCCTGATCTGGGAGATGCTGCTACCCCCACCGCTCCAGGTTGTGGTAGAGGCAGGGGTAGAGCACCTGCCCGAGGCAGGGGACGAGGGCGTCCCAGAGCTATACCAGTCGCACCACCAGGGGGCCCAACCCTAGAGGAGCAGGACGAGGTGCCTCCAGTATCTCCTGCTCCAGTAGACTTTATGAAGGCACCGGGCTTCTAGGAGGTCATGGGCCGTATGATGAGATTCATGGACACCATGTCCCATGCTGACCTATTTCCAGCAGATCCTGCCACTTCTCTGGCGGGAGGGGGAGCCCAGACCCCTACCGCCCAGGCCACAGGACAGGAAGCAGCAGTTCATCATACCCCGGGTACACTGCCCGTGGGTGGTATCTAGCCTGTAGTAGCAGCACATGAGCCCAGACTAGCTATGGATGGAGATCAGCAGAAGATGTTAGACAGATGGACTCGATTGCACCCTCCAGTCTTCGAGGGTGAGCGAGGCAAGGATGCCCAGGACTTTATTGATAGGTGCAGGGACAGACTGCACAACATGAGGATCCTAGCGTCTCATGGGGTGGATTTTACCATATTCCAGTTAGAGGGCAGAGCTCGTAGGTGGTGGCAGTCTTATATACTCAGCAGGCCAGCAGGTTCTCCTCCGGTTACTTGGGAGCTGTTCACAGAGATGTTCTTGGATAGATATATTCCACCCTCTGAGAGGGAAGAGCTGCGGGGTCAGTTTGAGCGGCTAGAGCAGGGGCAGATATCGGTGACAGATTATGAGGCCAGGTTTTCAGAGCTATCTCGCCATGCACTCATGATATTGCCTACATATGCCGAGAGGGTGCGGAGGTTTGTAGCAGGATTGCATCCGGGTATTAGGTCCACCATGGCTCGAGAGGTGGAGATGGGTACTCCTTATCAGCTCGTAGTGGAGATTGCTCGCAGGATCGATGGTTATCGGTCGAGGAGCAGGGAGAAGGGTCAGAAGGACAAGAGGGCCAGGTTCTCAGGGGATTTCAGGGATGGTCCAGCTAGGAGCAGAGGTCAGTTCGGGGGTGGTCAGCCCAGCAGGCCTTCATATTCAGCACCTCCACTACCTCCTCGAGGTGGTTCAGTGAGGCCTCAGTTCAGTTCCATGCCAAAGCGTTCCTACCGTCCTCCAGTCATCTAGAGTTCACCCAGTGGCTACTCCAGTCACCAGAGATCCTCTAGTTCATACCTCAGTGCTATGCTAGAGGGGGAGGCCAGTCAGGAGGGGGTCAGTCAGCTCCGGTTCACTCTGGGGGAGCTCAGTATTCAGGTGCTACAGCCAGATTTTATGCCATTCCGGCCAGATCAAATGTAGTGGCCTCAGACGCCGTGATCACTGGTATTATCTCAGTATGTGGTAGAGAGGATTCAGTACTATTTGATCCAGGATCCACATATTCATATGTTTCAGTACTATTTGCTCATTTTATGGATGTTCCTCATGAGTCCTTGGGTTCTTATTTATATGCGTCCACTCCTGTGGGCGATTCTGTGGTGGTAGACCGGGTCCATCGATCTTGTGTGATTACCTTCTGTGGATTCGAGACCAGAGCGGACCTTCTATTGCTCGACATGGTAGATTTCGAGGTCATTCTAGACATGGATTGGCTGTCTCCTTATCATGCCATGCTGGATTGCCATGCCAAGACAGTTACTTTAGCCATGCCTGAGTCACCGAGGCTGGAGTGGAGAGGTTCTTCAGTTAATGCATCCAGCCGTGTCATCTCCTTCCCGAAGGCTCGACATATGGTCGAGAAGGGTTGTTTGGCTTACCTTGCTTATGTGTTGGACACCACAGTCAAGTCCCCGACTATTGATTCGGTGTTAGTTGTTCGATAGATTGCCGATGTATTTCCTTCTGATCTCTCAGGCATGCCTCCACATCGAGACATTGATTTCTGTATTGATTTAGCTCCAGATACTCAACCTATTTCCATTCCCCCGTACCGAATGGCTCTTAAGGAGTTGAAGGAGAAGCTTGAGGAGTTGTTGTCTAAGGGGTTCATCAGGCCGAGTGTATCTCCATGGGGTGCTCCAGTTTTATTTGTGAAGAAGAAGGATAGGTCTATGAAGATGTGTATTGACTAACGCCAGTTGAATAAGGTTACTATTAAGAACAAGTATCCTTGTCGCGCATTGATGATTTGTTTGACCAGTTGCAGGGTGCTCGTGTATTTTCTAAGATTGATTTGAGATCGGGTTATCATCAGCTGAAGATTCGGGCTTCAAATGTTCCTAAGACTGCATTTCGTACCAGATATGGCCATTACGAGTTCCTGGTGATGTCTTTTGTCTTGACTAATGCCCCAACAGCATTCATGGACCTGATGAATAGAGTATTCAGGTCGTATATTGATTCCTTCGTCATTGTCTTCATTGATGACATCTTGATTTACTCACAGAGCTTGGGTGAGCACGAGCAGCATTTGAGAGTTGTGCTTCAGACCTTGTGAGAGCATAAGCTATATGCTAAGTTCTCCAAGTGTGAGTTCTGGTTAGAGTCTGTGGCATTTCTGGGGCATGTGGTATCCGGAGAGGGTATCAAGGTTGATCCACAGAAGATTGAGACAGTTCAGAGTTGGTCGCGTCCTACTTCAGCTATAGAGATCTGGAGCTTTCTAGGTCTAGCAGGCTATTATCACCGATTTGTGGAGGGATTCTCTTCTATTGCAGCTCCATTGACTATATTGACTCAGAAGAATGCCCCATTTCTGTGGTCCGACGAGTGTGAAGCGAGCTTTCAGAAGCTCAAGTCAATATTGACCTCAGCACCAGCTCTGACATTGCCTTCCGGTTCTGGGATGTATATTGTGTATTGCGACGCTTCACGCGTTGGGTTGGGATGTGTGTTGATGCAGGATGGGAGAGTTATTGCTTATGCTTCGCGTCAGCTGAAGGTTCATGAGAAGAATTACCATGTGCACGACTTAGAGTTGGCGGCAATTGTTCATGCTCTGAAGATTTGGAGGCACTACTTGTATGGTGTGTCTTGTGAGGTTTATACCGACCACCGTAGTTTGCAGCACTTATTCAAGCAGAGGGACCTTAATTTGAGGCAGCAGAGGTGGCTTGAGTTGTTGAAGGACTATGATATCACCATTCTGTATCATCCGAGAAAGGCAAATGTGGTAGTAGATGCTTTGAGCAGGAGGGCAGAGAGTATGGGTAGCTTGGCCTACATTGCAGTGGAGGAGAGACCTTTAGCCTTGGACATTCAGTCCTTGGCTAATCGCCTTGTGAGATTAGATCTTTCGGAGCCTCATGTGGTTGCTCAGTCTTCATTATTGGGAGAGATTAAGGCTCGACAGTTTGATGATTCGTGCTTAGCAGAGCTTCGGGAGACAGTGGTCCAGGGTAGGGCCAAGGAGGTTACTTTGGGTGAGGATGGTGTTTTGAGGCTCCAGGGCCGTTTGTGTGTTCCTAATGTTGATGGCCTGAGGGAGAGGATTCTAGCGGAGGTGCACAGTTCTCGGTATTCTGTTCATCCGGGTGTGACAAAGATGTATCATGATTTGAAGCAGCATTTCTGGTGGAGACGGATGAAGGGAGACATTTTGCAGTATGTGGCTAGGTGTCTTAATTGCCAGCAGGTGAAGTACAAGCATCAGAGGCAAGGAGGCCTACTTCAGCAGATGCACATTCCTGAGTAGAAGTGGAAGCGCATCACTATGGATTTCGTGGTTGGGTTGCCTCTGACCTTGCGGAAGGTTGACGCGATTTGGGTCATTGTGGATAGGTTGACCAAATTGGCGCATTTCATTCCTGTGGATACTACTTATACTTCTTAGAGGCTAGCCCAGATCTGCATTCGGGAGATAGTCCGGTTGCACAGTGTTCCGGTGTCCATTATATCAGATCGAGGTCCTCAGTTCACCTCGCACTTCTGGAGAGCATTGCACAATGAGATGGGAACTCAGATAGATCTCAACTCAACATTTCACCCTCAAACTGATGGCCAGTCGCAGCGTACGGTTCAGATATTTGAGGATATGCTCAGGGCATGTGTGCTTGATTTTGGGGGTCAGTGGGACCAGTTCTTGCCTTTGGCGGAGTTTGCGTACAATAATAGTTATCAGTCCAGCATCGAGATGGCTCCATTTGAGGCTTTGTATGGTCGGCGGTGTCGTTCTCCTATCGGGTGGTTTGAGCCTGGCCAGTTATATGGCACGGATCTGGTGAGAGATGCTTTGGAGAGGGTGAAGATAATTCAGGAGAGGCTCCGCACAACTCAGTCCAGACAGAAGAGTTACGCAGATCAGAGGGCGCGTGATGTACTATTTATGGAGGGAGATAAGGTTCTACTGAAGGTTTCGCCGATGAAGGGCATTATGAGATTCGGGAAGAAGGGCAAGCTGAGTCCCAGGTTTATAAGTCCTTTCGAGGAGTTGAGACGAGTCAGAGAGGTTGCTAATGAGCTTGCCTTACCTCCCGCCTTATAAGGAGTTCATCCGGACTTTCATGTATCTATGCTCCGTAGATATCATGTCGACTTTTCTCACGTAGTTGATTTCAGCACTATTCAGTTGGATGAGAAGTTGGGCTCGAGGAGGTGCAAGTTGCAATTATTGATAGGCAGGACCGCCAGTTGAGGTCCAAGAGAGTTTCGGCGGTAAAGGTCCAGTGGAGGGGCCAACCTGTTGAGGAGGCGACTTGGGAGTTCGAGGAGGACATGCAGAGCAAATATCCACAGCTATTCAGCACTTCAAGTACGATTCTAGACTCGTTCGAGGGCGAACGTTTGTTTAAGAGGGGGAGAATGCAACGACCCGATCGGTCATTTTGCGTATTAGGACCCCGTTCCCCTAAATGAGACTTACCATAGCGGCCTCGTGTGAGTTATGACTTGCGGGGACGGGTGGTTCGGGATTTGGAAGTGTCTAATAGGAACACTTGGTTCCTTAAGGTTAGCCTTTTTGGCCAAGTTTGACTTCGGTCAACATTTTGAGCCAACGACCTCGGAATCGAGTTCCAACAGCTCCAGTAACTTCGTATGATGATTTTAGACATGGGCGTATGTTCGGAACGGGTTTTCGACGACCCGGGAGCATTTCGGCGCCCAATGTAGAAATAATAATTTCTTTAAGTTTGAAATTTGGTTTGGAACGTGATTTTATGTTATCGAGGTCTGAACGGAATTCCCAGACCGAGAATAGTTATGTTATGTCATTTATGACTTGCCTGCAAAATTTGGTGTCATTCCGAATAGTATAGGTCGGTCCGGCCCATTGTTATAGAAATCAAGAACTTGAAGTTCTTAAGTTATGATTCTAGGGGTTTAGGGATGTGATTTTGAGTTTTAGCGTTGTTTTGAGTGTTCCGAAAGCTCGAGCGATTTCGTGTTACGATTTGAGACTCGTTGGTAGATTTGGACAGGGGCTCGGGTGGGCCCAGGTGCCTCTCAGGCACCAAACGGGGCTAAAAACCAGCTGATGCAACTACTGGTGCACCTGATCTGGTGTGACCGCAGGTGCGGTTGCCCAGTCGCAGGTGCGGCCCCAGGTGAGGCCCTCCTTTCTCACAGGTGCGGACAAGGATCCGCAGGAGCGGAGCCGCAGGTGCGGTCTCCCCTCCGCAGGTGCTACCCCAGCCCCACTCGTCCAGCTCCGCAGGTGCGAGCCCTTGCTCGCAGGTGCGGTCCTAGAGCCGCAGGTGCAAAAACACTATAGGTCAGGCAGTGTGTTCTTTTAAATACGAGAATTTTCATTTTCTTCTCATTTTCCACCATTTGAGAGCTTGGAAGCTTGGGAAAGGGGTTCCACGACCTAGCTACTGAAGAGGTAAGTTAATTCTACTCTAGTACTAGTTAAATACATGAATTTCTAATTGAATTCGCTACTAAATCATTGAAAAATCAAGAGTTGGGTAGTAACTTAGGGTTCTTGAGGGATTTTGATGAATTTCTCATTTATTGCTATGAAATCAAGTAGAAATCATATATTAATGATCCTTAGGCTATGGGTGAGTGATTCCTTCGAGAATTTTTGAAATCTGAGCATGCAGGCCCGGGGTTGAATTTTGGGAATTCTTCAAGAATGTTAAATTGTTGAATAAATGGGATAATTTCTCTACCTTGAGCTTGAATTGATATAATTATACCATATTTGGTTAGTTGCGAGTCCTCGGGTGTAGAGATCGGAGTTTCGGGCGCATTCTTGGTCCGACGGGTATATTCGGTATGAGGTGAGTCTCCTTTCTAACCTTGTAAGAGGGAATTGTCCCCATATGTGATTTATATGCTATGTGCACTTGTTTTGGGGGCTACGCGCGTACAAATGTACGAGAGTCCGTACGTAGTGACTATTATTGTAATGTCCGTGTAGTTAGGCCCACAGCATGCCTTATATTCTTCCTTGAAACGTCATATGTGTTATAAACTCATGTTATGCGTAGCATTGATTCTCTGAGATTTAATGGATTTGGATAATTGGAAGGAAATTTTTATGGAAGGTAGGTTTTAATGATATTGTATATGCTTGTGACCGCTTTGCAATTTACATTCCGCGAGCGGAGTGTGATTTCCCCCACTCTCATAGGAGCGGGCCATACGCCACGGCGGATTTAAAGGTGCACTTATGGGATAGGTCGTTCGATCCTAAGCAGTGCATAGATATTATCCTTATGACTCCGGTCGGTTGTCTTATCCTTGTGTGCGCGTGACTATTTGGTACTGTTTCAGTGATATTGGCTCGATAGATACTTGGGAACAAGGAAAGTGTACATTGTTGCTTATTTTCAGTAGTTTTCCTGGATTTCTGTACTTGAAATGTATCTGTTGCTTAATATTTCCCATATCTACTGCATTCTGTTATATCATGCTTTACATTATTACTTTTGGACCTTAGTGAGTATCGAGTCGACCTCTCATCACTACTTCTTCGAGATAGACGGGATAGTCACTGGGTACATATTTATTTAATATGTACTCATGCTGCACTTCTGTACTTAATTGTACAGGTTCTGAGGCTGGTGCTTCTGGCTATCAGACCGGAGCTAGATATTGACCGTAGTGGACATGACTTCACGGTGAGCTGCTTTCTTCTAGCGAACCCCGGCAGCACCATGTAGTTTCCTTACTTTGTTTCCCGTCTATTTATTTGGACAGTGGGATTGTATATTCTATCTTTTGGTAATCCTGTTAGTATGCCTGTAACACTCGTGACACTAGTTCCTGGCACACACACGTTGTGGTTATTTTGAGATTTTGAGCTGTACATATATATGCTCGTATATCAGCTCACGTTTCGTTATGGCTATTTTATCTATTACTGGGTTATTATCTTTAGATATCATGTTTTAACTTGTCAAATGTGGTAAATGTTGAACTTTTAATCAAATTAAGGAAGAGCACTTAGTGAAATTTATGTTGAGTTGCCTAACCCCGTTGTTGGGCGCCATCATGACCTGAGTAAGGATTTCGGGTTGTGACAATTCCACTCTTCTCTGGCTGTAAATATGACAGGCTACCCATAGATCTTCGTCTGAGGGCGTCGGCTACTACATTCGCCTTCCCCCGATGGTATAAAATATAAACGTTGTAACGACCCGACCGGTCGTTTTGAGAATTTAAGCTTTGTTCGGTGGGATAAGGTCATAAGCAACCTCACATTGTGTATATCGACCTGTATGCGTGGTTAGAATCAGTTACCTGATAATCCGGAGTCGAATTACGAAAAAAATTTCAGTTTTGGAGGCTTAAGTGATGAAAGTTGACCGGAGGTTTGACTTATATGTAAATGACCTCGGAATGAGTTTGGTTAATGTCAATAGCTTTGTATGATGACTTTGGACTTAGGCATGCATCCGGAATTAGATTTGGAGGTCCGTAGGGTGATTTGAGGTAATTTGGCGAAGGTTAGAATTTCGGTATTTCCGGCCGATAGGTGAAATCTTGATATCGGGCTCGAAATGGATTTCCGAGAGTGGCTGTAAGTCCGTTGTGTCAATTGGGACTTGTCTGCAAAAAATTTCATATCGTTCCGGGTTGTTTTGATAGGTTTCGACGCGAGTCTTGATATTTGGAGTTTTGAAAATTTCTAAGTTTGATTTTTGGTTTGATTCGTCATTTTGGTGTTAGTTCGTGTGTTTTGAAACCTCGAGCGAGTCTGTGTTAGGTTATATGACTTGTGTGTGTGTTTGGACGGGGCCTCGGGCGTGTTTCGGATAGGCTACGGGTCATTTTTCCTTATTTTTCCACTGCTGATACTAGTTTCTGGTTTCCTTCTATGCGATCGCATAGATGAAGCCGCGATCGCATAGATTTATTTTTGGGTCGCACAGTTTTGTTCATTGCGATCGCATTGAATCATCCACGATCGCAGAAGTACATCTCCCTCTTCATCACAGTCGCACAGTGAACCTGCGTTCGCATAGTTCCCAGTTCTCATTCTCCGCGTTAGCATTCGTGTTGCCGCGAATGCATAGAACAATTTGGCCAGCAACATTTTCCTTATCCGCGATCGCAGTGTCAGCTCCGCGATCGCATAGAAGCTTTTGGCCAACCCTTCCCTTCCTCTTCGCGATCGCATCCAATTGTCTGCGATCACGATGCTTTAAACACCTGGGCAGATTATATAATTCCAAAAACGAGGGTTAAGCCATTTCTAAGATATTGTTAGTTCTAGAGCTCAGTTTTGGGCGCTTTCTTGGGGGATTTTCATACTAATCGAATGAGTAAGTGTTCTTCCACTAGAATTTAATATATTTCATGAATTAGTTCTTATTTTGATCATTTAATTCGTGTTTTGGGTTGAAGAAACTTGGGTTTTTGAAAGAAAATTTCTAAATTGAAAATTCATGATTTGAATAACCAAACGACATCGGATTTGGATGAATTTGGTATGGTTGAACTCGTATCGGAATTGGTAGACGGAAATTGTGAAATTTGTCGGGTTCCGAGGTGCGGGCCCAGGGGTCGAATTTTGGGTCGATTTTTATAAATTAGTAAAGATTGAAACTTTATTATTCGGAACCATTCCTTATACGCGTTATGTGCATTTTTGAAGTTGTTCTAGTTTGTTTTGAGCCGTCCGGAGGTCTTTCCGCCCGAGAAGTCTACTTTTGAGTATTCCGGTGGTCGT
>MDKH01047578.1:0-21385 GCA_005239495.1 Nicotiana undulata
TGATGGGCAATGGTTACGATAAATGATTTTGGCCCGAGGGGCAGTTTTACGAAAGATTTTACTAAGTTTTCAAACTATGATTTACTTCATTTTACACTGGTTTTAATAAGAATTTTACTAAGATATACTGATATTGCACTTGTTTCGATGGTTTTTCTGAAAACTGATTTCGAACTCATTATTTGATGAATGTCACGTGGTGACTTGGTGTTTTACTGATTGTGGAATCGTGTACATGTTCTGTTTATATTACTCAGACTGTGATTTATTTTCATTACTACTGAGTTGGCGTACTCATAAAGACTCCCTGTGCCTCTGTGCACAGATCCAGGTACTAGTTCGCAGCAGTAGCTGACGCAGTTGATAGCAGCATTTCACGGGATTTCGAGGTAGCTGTCCAGCGTCCACAGCTTCTCCATTTCCCTTCCTTATTTAGTCTTAGCATTTGATTCAGAGACATATATTATAGTTTTAGCAGAGTTAGTTTATTTATTCTTAGATGCTCATGACTATTGACTCCAGTTCTTGGGAGGTTGTTTAGGTTAATATGGGAACGCTAATACTTTATTATATTAATTATGATGTGGTTGCTTGCTTATTATTTAATTGTGAACTATTATAATTGAACAAAAAGCGCAGTAAGGTGATGGTTGGCTAGCCTAATTCCACGATAGGCGCCATCACGACCTGTTAGGATTTGGGGTCGTGACAGTCTTATTGGTGAAAACCCTCACGGGCACCGCAAGGCGACGGTGAGCTAAAAAAAGAAGAAGAAAAAAGAAAAAAGAGAAAAAAAATTAAAATGAGAGACCCTTATTGGTGAAAACCCTCACGGGCACCGTAAGGCGACACTGGGTTGAGAGATGAACAAATGAGAGAGGCTTGTTGGTGAAAACCCTTCGGGGCGCTACAAGTCGAATGAGGTTCGTGACTTTATAGAGAAATTGGATCCTCAGAAGCTTGGTTTTGAAGTATGAAGACATGGCATGAACTGAGAGTGTGATTGGTTGAACGAATTAGGTTGATCAATCCAAAATGCATGTCATGATCATTGGAGCCAACCGCTTCACCCAGATAAGTCTTTTCCCCATTCTTCTTCACATAGTCATCTTTGTTCAAAATTTTCCTTTATTCTTTTTGCCAAAAACACTTCATCGTGCTCTTTGAGTCTATCTTTATGAGTCTTTTTCGAATTATCCCATGTTGAACAAGCAGGAGAGGATTCCAAAGCCTACTACCAACTTCTAAATTGCACAAAGCGGAGTTCGGCCAAGCACACGGCAAGTGACATGATTCAGAATAAGCAATATGGTGATAATTAAAGTTCAGGTGATAAGGTGATTCTAGAATTTGGAGAAAATACAGAGATTCAAAAACTTTCAGGATGAAAACACAATGCAACAAGTGAATGTAAGAGATTCAGGTCATTCAGAGGTTTTGTGGTCCAATTTTGATCAAAAGGTCAAACAATCCCTTGCTGACCCAAGGCAGCTAATCAGGATGAAGCATGGCAGTGGCAGAAGTAGATACTCAACAATGATGCCACAAACTAACCACCACATTTTCACACTAACAAGATTTTATTTGTCTAAAACAGGGGCAAGAAAATTTGTCTAATTTGCAGGGACCCTCTATGAGCAAAGCATGGGTCAGGGGCAAGGAATTTTGTTCTTCCTGCAGAGATCATTCGGAAAAGATAGCATAACTCAGGTAGTACATTTTAAGTTTTCAGGACCCTCATGGATAATGGGATTAGGTTTTAAGTTTTCAGGACCCTCCTGGAGAATGAGATTTGATTTAAGTTTTTAGAACGCCCCTAGAAAAATGGAATTCAGCTAACACTCACTAATCTTCCCGGAACAGCCTGGGGCAGAAAAATTTCTTTTATTTGTCTGTTTTGTTGTGATTGCAGGCGCCCACCTGGAGAATGAGAGAATTATTTTCGGAATTTATTTCAAGGATTTAACATCAGGCGCCCACCTGGAGAACGAGGGAATCCATTTCAAGTTAAGTCATCAGGAGCCCACCTGGAGAACGAGGGAATTCATTTCAAATTAAGTCATCAGGCACCCACCTGGATAACGAGGGAATTTATTTCAAGTCTTTAGCATCAGGCTCCCACCTGGATAACGAGGGAATTTATTTCGAGTCTTTAGCCTCAGGCGCCCACCTGGATAACGAGGTAATTCATTTCAAGTTAAGTCATCAGGTGCCCACCTGGAGAACGAGGGAATTTATTTCAAATTAAGTCATCAGACGCCAACCTGGAGAAAGAGGGAATACATTTCAAGTTAAGTCATCAGGTACCCACTTGGAGAACGAGGGAATCCATTTCAAGTTAAGTCATCAGGCGCCCACCTGGAGAACGAGGGAATTCATTTCAAGTTAAGTCATCAGGCGCCCACCTGGATAACGAGGGAATTTATTTCAAGGCTTTAGCATCAGGCGCCCACCTGGAGAACGAGGGAATCCATTTCAAGTTAAGTCATCAGGAGCCCACCTGGAGAACGAGGGAATTCATTTCAAATTAAGTCATCAGGCACCTACCTGGATAACGAGATAATTTATTTCAAGTCTTTAGCATCAGGTGCCCACCTGGATAACGAGGGAATACATTTCAAGTTAAGTCATCAGGTGCCCACCTGGAGAACGAGGGAGTCCATTTCAAGTTAAGTCATTTGGCGCCCACCTGGAGAATGAGGGAATTCATTTCAAGTTAAGTCATCAGGCGCCCAGCTAAAAAACGAGGGAATTCATTTCAAGTTTAAGTCATCAGGCGCCCACCTGGATAACGAAGGAATTAATTTCAAGGCTTTAGCATCAGGCGCCCACATGGAGAACGAGGGAATCCATTTCAAGTTAATTCATCAGGTGCCCACCTGAAGAACGAGGGAATTCATTTCAAATTAAGTCATCAGGCACCCACCTGGATAATGAGGGAATTTTGTCACGACCCAAACCGATAGGTTGCGACGGGCACCCGGTACCTTACTCAACCGAGCACCAACATAATGTATCTTTCTTATTACATCATCATATACACGTGACATACAAGCCTAATAGGCCAACATTATCCTTTATAAACTCAAAACATAGGCCGACAAGGCTGTACAATCGTTTACGTACACGACATATGTATACAAGCCTCTAAGATTACATAAATGTCGTAAAGGTCAGGACAGAGTCCCGCTATACCAAACAATACACGTCTAAATCATACTAACCAAACAAGAAACTCCGAAGCAAATGGAGTGCACCTACATCTTCCGCTGGCTGATAGCCTACTTGGAGGGCTCTCGATCTGTCTATCGGGACCTGCGGGCATGAAACGCAGCGTCCCCAGGCAAAAGGGACGTCAGTACGAATAATGTACCAAGTATGTAAGGCACATAAATACGTACATAAGAGACATGGAAGAAATATAGAGTACATGACTCAACCTGTAAGACTGAATAACATTGTAAATCATAAATTACTTTTAGCGTCACCATATGCGTATGAATGCCATGTCTTGCATAGGTACATGTTTCATAACATCATCAGCCTCTGAGGGCATTCCATCATATCATATCGGCCACTGTGGGAAAAATCATCATCGTATACCAGCTGATCAGGTGGTGGTGCATATATAATGCCATAACATTTCCCATATCCCATATACATATATATACATACATATATACGCGTATATAATGCCGTTTGAATCATATTTCAGCCACTGTGGGCAACATCATCAGAATATACCAGGTGATAAGGTGGTGGTGCGTATATAACGCCGTAACCTTTTCCATATCCCATATACATATATATAAATACATATATACGCGTATATAACGCCATCTGGTCATGGGTCAATGCACATGAATGCAATGCATGAAAAGTACGTTAATAAAATCTTTCGGAGCTTCATAAGACCATTTTGCCTTTGAGTAATATCATAAAGTAAACTCTTTTCAACTTTCATATTTTTCTGATACCCATGAAAAATGATAAAATATTATGACACATGGAAATTTAAGAACATAGATATCTCTAATACTTCTATGAATAGAGTCATTTATGGAATTTGTGCATTTGCACGTTTCGTTCGTATGGCATGGATCATGCCAAAAGAAAGAAGGGATAGACTTAACATACCTGTTCCTAGAATTATTTGAATGGAATGAAGCTTCTGCTTCCGTGAAATACTGACGAAATTCTGACTGATCCTCTTGAAATCTTGAACGAAATTGTTGTGGATCCTTTTTGAAATTTCCATCGAAATTTTCTTGTCTAAGGGGTTGAATTGTTTGGATAGACTTGCTTTAAATGAAGCTTGGGTTATTGAATTGAAAATGTTTCTGCTTGTTTAACGTTCTTGGATTTTTAAATGCCAAAGGCAGATCTTGGTCTTTTTTTTTTTAAAGCCTTTTCAAGGCATTCTTGCTAAAGGTTATGGATAAGATATACAAATGTTATCAAGACTTGAGTTATTACTTTGATTATTACATATTAGACACCTAGCCAAGTGACTACTTAGTCATTTCAAACTTTGTGGCTTCTTGCCACGTGGGGTGGGGGTGGGATATTAGTTAATTAAATTTTATCCACTTATTAGTTAATCGGGTAATGTCCCGTTACCCGATAATTAACCAATTACCCGAAAATTTGAGATTTATTCCCACTTACTTAAAGTATTACTCACTTTTCACATACCTTATACGCCTTACTATTATGGTCATGTGGTACCTTGTATGGTACTAGTCCATAAATACCGAGTATTTTAGCTCAAGCCGTATTTTATCCCAAAATACCAAATTTCAACGAAATTCATTTTCTTCGACTTGCTTTCCCTCTCACCTTCACGAATTTATTCATCACTTACAATCTTTATAATCTCCAAATAATCTTTTCCTTGGACAGATGCCAATTACCTTACAACAAATTCAACGCACAATACTACAGGGTGCAACATCGTCGCAACTTAACACTGCGAAGCGTAACATCACCGTAATACTGTGGGGCGTAACATTATTCCCCCCTTTGGAACATTCGTCCTCTAAAGTTGACTGATGCACTTATCATTTTCATAACTTAAATTTTTCGAGTACTTTAGAACTTACCTTGCCATCTAGGAGCCTGTTCTGTGAATAATTCCAAAGTCCAGGGCATTTCCCCTTCAGGTCTCCTTCTCACATCACAACTTGTAGTCGGAATCTTTCCAATCTCGTAACTGTTGCTACCTTTCATCATGCAGCCTGTACAATTTTGACCTTGTAAGTGTACCCAATCTCTAGGCTTCATATGTAGAGCTTGATAAGATGTCCTTTTGGGTATATATGAGTATACTAAAGTTCTTCGCTTGGTACTTTGTTAAATTCACGAATATTGCTATATCTAATCGCATAGGTCCGTTTAGCCATCCGTACGAATTTATTGCCATAACTCTTACTTTAATTAATCGTTACTGAGGTCTGATACCATATCCCTGCTTACTCTCGTTGCTTATTCCACATGTATAATTTTATATCCTTTAATGCTCCTTCATCACAAAATCATCTTCAGAATGATAGCCTAGTTTCATCTCATACTTTGTGACTTTTGTCCGTCTATTTTTGATTCACCTCACTATTGATCTACAATATACCACTGATAACTTAACCTTCTATGTAATATTGCTACTAGGATTCACGTTTTATCAGGGAACGTCTGAAATGATTAGATTGATCCACCTGGGGCGATACCCTGCTTTCATAACCGTACCTCACAACATCCCAATGCAATTCACCTTGCGTGGGTACTTTAATCCTGTCCAATTCATAAGATCCGTTTATTTTCTTCGTTGAATCCTTACTCAATCGAAGGCCCAAACATCATCTTTTATCTATCACAATTACACCCTCATTATATTATCAGGATGGCATTCTAAATGCTATTAGTCTTAGACTCATTTGAGTTCATTCAGGCTATAGTGAGCTCTGTATAATTTAGAGAGACCATCTGCTCTTCTTGTTTTCATGGGCTTAATCCTGAGGACTTATCCATTTTCGTTACCTTCTTGCTCGCCCTTTCTTATCCTTACTCTTGTCTTCTAAAACCTTGTCGCTTCGCCATACAACGGCTTGCGACCTACATACTCTATTTATATTACTTGCAACCTTTCAACTTGCTTGCATCATAGATTTCCTTATGTCATTCTGGGACATCAAGCGAGACATCACATTGTCTCTAACTCTTCTTTACTGTCTTAATTAGCCTCCTCGATACCTAGAACCCATAGGCTATGAGATATGCCACTGACTATGCCGCTATCATTCCTGGATATTGAATCCCATCACTTCTAGCCTTTATCCGAAGTATGGACTATTCACATATTCTGCCTTTGAGTATCTCGTACGTTGTTCACCTTTACCTTACTTACCTTAAATCTCGCATAGTATTTTCTATTTGTTTCATGACCTCCCTTCCACATAGGTATAATTCACGTCCATAACTTGAAGCTCTATTATAATTCTTACACCTCTGGTGCATACACAATCCAGTGGGAGCTTCGTACTGACTTCTTATGAGGCTGGTACTCTTCAGTTGGCTTCATCGTAAAGCTATTATAAAATATGGCTACTGTACTATATTTCTTATACCCCTGCTACTTAAGAGTTATCCCGAGGTCTATAATTCTCTTGGTCCCTCCTATTTTGCTTAGTCGATGTAACTCTTTAGTCTCATCTTCTTTCTGATCAACCTCTATGTAGGCTTAAGATATATTCCGACCTGCGATTCCGGGTATTAGTTGTTACTTTAGCTGTTCATAGGCGCTGAGGGATATTTATGATAAAATCCTTTAACAATTCAATCCTTCATCTATGACCCGGGATCAATTCTTTCTTTTAACGTATACCAGAATCTTTTACGGTTGTATATGATGCATGTATAAAACTCCAAACTCTTAAGTGCATTCATAACGTTACCAACTCGGGATCATTGATTGAATAGTTTCTTTCGTTCCTTCTTAGCTTTCTTCCATGTAAGATATTACCTTTCCTGGTCTTTCTGCCCCCCTGTTGCGTGCATACTTAGCTTATCTTAGTTCCCATGCATGCTAGAGTTTTCGTGCAACTCATATGACCTTTGAATGTTACTTTTAATTTTTTCTTCCCGTTCATTATCCACGGTAGGGGCCATTTTCCTTTGGAGTGCTTACAATATTAATGTGAGACTGTTGTTACACGACCCTTTCATTTTTAGGTCGCTATGCTTAGGTTGAAGCCTCCTTCCTTATTTCTTCATCTAGTCTTTTGTTATAGTACTTAGGGAGAACCCTTGATTCCTGTAATGTTGTGAGCTTATTATGGATCTTTTGATGTCCTTCCTTGCCTATAATTATCCGTAGTTGCTTACCTCCATGCCCTTGTGCTTGTAGGGTTGCTTCTGAACTGATATTTTGACTGTCTCCCCAGTGGCACTCTCTTTTATTCCCGTAACATTCGTACGGTACCTTTAACTACCCTGACTCCTATCTGAATATATTTCAAGTATTACAATAACATTACTGCGAAGCTGAATTCACTATATTGGGTTTTACTATGTTTATCTTGCACGATCTGTTGATTCGTCTATAACCTCCTGTCTTGCCGTAACTAGGCTCTTCCTTAATCATCTGCTAACTACTCGTTGGCCCATTCTCACATAAATATTCCATAAAATCTTTCTTGTGTTATTTCCTTTGTCTTAACTTACGTCTCGCACCGGTTCTTTATTTATCCATAACATTCCGGGCAGGAACGCCTCACTTCTTCTCCTTAATGTTGTGTTTGCATAATGTTCTGGGACCGTAGCCTATCTGTAGGCTTTGAATAGTGCAATCTCATCCCTTTCTTATTTTTATTACATTCTTCCTTTACCATTTCGTAGCCACTAGAACCACTTAATTCTGACTTAACACCACATCATTCCATATTCCCCCCTTTAGGGGAATCTAAGATTTGAAGCCACGAGGATCTACCTATAGATGTGTTATCTCTTCATCTTTGGCGTCTTTTCACATCATCGATGACCCTTACTCGCCTTGCGGCAATCCTTCTGTACCAAGGGTAACAAAATTCATCACTCACGAGGGTGATACTTAGTGTAACTGGCACATACAATCCCTTAAGCTTAACTTTGCTCACAGTGCTTGCTTTACGGAAGCGTTTTCCTGAATAACCATTCTCTGAGTTTCTCATGAATCTTCCTCTGTGGTCCATTCTATTATTGCCGGAATGCAATATGAAGTTCTCATGATGCCGACCACCGTCAAATCACTCAGTCCCTAATTCATGTTTAGTTTATCTTTTTCCACCAGTCCATGTTGACTTCTATTACTCTGGGTCTAACTTTTTCTTCTGAATCACGTTAGCGTCGCAAACTTGTTTCTCGAAGTGAGGATATGACGTTATGGCCTATATTCTTTTGTTACCTCCAGGCCTGTCACTTCTCGTCTTTTCCTTCACTTGACTATCGACTCTGGAATACTGTCATCTTTTTGTCCTACCGTTGTCATCCATGTATCACATCCTACTCTTAATGCTTCATTAGCTCTCCTCTTATTTCATGCAAACATTTCTGTCTATCACTTTATTCTGAAAACTTCAACAAGATATTATTTTGCTTTTAGTTCCCCTTTGCACCATCCAATGGTTCATTGGGTTGCCTAGCATTACCTCTCAACTAGGGACGGGAGCCATACTAAGATAATATTTATCCTTTTCAGGCTTCCAGTGCCTGTATTTGTAGTACTCATGTCTAGCTAAACTATTTTAGAGTGCATCATCTAGGTATCCCATAAGAAGATCTACTGTCACCTTTTTAATATCCTTCCGAAATGTAAATTAGCGCAAACTATCCATCCATCATTTTGGGTTACTCTAACCCCATCCGAATCCTGTTATCCCATCCTTCTCTTAAACCATATCCGTTAGCTCCCATAGGGCATGACTGAGATAGGTGTGGCTGATTGTACGTACATCTGTTACTGTTGAAGGTAACTAAAAATGTTTATATCCCCCTTCCTAAATGATAAATAATGATAATCTTTATTAACTGGGTACCTCGTACCCTTCTTCACCTTGCTTCTTTTACTTGCTGAAACTTGTGTCTAACTTTCGATTTCGTTAATCCTTTTTACCGTAATAGTGGATAAGTATTCTTTCCTTAAAGCTCCTTATCAAGAACCTTACACATTTTAGTAAACGCATGATCTGCCGAAGACCTCACATTTACTCATCATAAGCAAGATGCAAAATCGACTTCCTCTAACTCAACACTTCCACAGATATATCCCTCATTGGCCGTCATTCTGAATGTAGGCATCGTCTTATTACGAATAGGATTTAGGAATTTGAATTCCTATGACTGAGCTCTACCATACGATCTAGAGTAATAAGAAAGAGTGACAATCTTAAATGCCTTGTAGCCTCCTGCTTATAAGTGTGGTGCATGACACACCCATAAACAAGACTCTACTAGACACAACTTGTAGACTCCCTAGGAAAGAACTGCTCTGATACCACTTTTGTCATGACCCAAACCGATGGGCCGTGATGGGCACCTGATACCTTACTCAACTGAGCACCAACATAACATATCTTTCTTATTACATCATCATATACACGTGACATACGATCCTAATAGGACAACATAATCCTTTATAAACTCAAAACATAGGCCGACAAGGCCGTACAATCTTTTACGTACACGACATATGTCTACAAGCCTCTTAGAGTACATAAATGTCGTAAAGATCGGAACAAAGTCCCCCCATACAAAAAAATACATGTCTAAATCATACTAACCAAACAAGCAACTTTGAAGCAAATGGAGTGCACCAACATCTTTCGCTGATCTGATAGCCTACTTGGAGGCCTCTCGACCTGTCTATCGGGACCTGCGGGCACGAAACGCAGCGTCCCCAGGCAAAAGGGACGTCAATACGAATAATGTACCGAGTATATAAGGCACATAAATAAGTACATAAGAGACATGGAAGAAATATAGAGTACATGACTCAACCTGTTAGCCTGAATAACTTTGTAAATTATAAATTACTTTTAGCGTCATGCATATGCGTATGAATGTCATGTCGTGCATAGTTACATGTTTCATAACATCATCAGCCTCTGAGGGCATTCCATCATATCATATCGGCCACTATGGAAAAAATCATCATCGTATACCAGCTGATCAGGTGGTGGTGCGTATATAACGCCATAAACTTTCCCATATCCCATATACATATATATACATACATATATACGCGTATATAACGCCATCTGATCATGGGTCAATGCACATGAATGCAATGCATGAAAAGTACGTTAATAAAATCTTTCGAAGCTTCATAAGACCATTTTGCCTTTGAGTAATATCATAAAGTAAACTCTTTTTAACTTTCATATTTTTCTGAGACCCATGAACAGATGATAAAATATTATGACACATAGAAATTTAAGAACATAGATATCTCTAATACTTCTATGAATAGAGTCATTTATAGAATTTGTGCATTTGCACGTTTCGTTCGTATCGCATGGATCATGCCAAATAAAAGAAAGCATAGCCTTAACATACCTGTTCCTGGAATTATTTGAATGGAATGAAGCTTCTGCTTCCGTGAAATATGGACGAAATTCTGACCGATCCTCTTGAAATTTTGAACGAAATTGTGGTGGATCCTTTTTCAAATTTCCATCGAAATTTTCTTGTCTAAGGGGTTGAATTGTTTGGATAGAATTGCTTCAAATGAAGCTTGGGTTATTGAATTGAAAATGTTTCTGCTTGTTTAACGTTCTTGGATTGTTAAATGCCAAAGGCAGATCTTGGTCTTTTTTTTAAAAGCCTTTTTAAGGCATTCTTGCTAAAGGTTATGGATAAGATATACAAATCTTATCAAGACTTGAGTAATTACTTTGATTATTACACATTAGACACCTAGCCAAGTGACTACTAAGTCATTTCAAACTTTGTGGCTTCTTGCCATGTGGGGTGGGGGGGTGGGATATTAGTTAATTAAATTTTATCCATTTATTAGTTAATCGGGTAATGTTCCCCATTACCCGATAATTAACCAATTACCTGAAAATTTGAGAATTATTCCCACTTACTTAAAATATTACTCACTTTTCACATACCTTTATACGCCTTACTATTATGGTCATGTGGTACCTTGTATGGTACTAGTCCATAAATACCGAGTATTTTAGCTCGAGCCGTATTTTATCCCAAAATACCAAATTTCAACGAAATTCATTTTCTTCGACTTGCTTCCCCTCTCACCTTCACGAATTTATTCATCACTTACAATCCTTATAATCTCCAAATAATCTTTTCCTTGGACTGATGTCAATTACCTTACAACAAATTCAACGCACAATACTACAGGGTGCAACATCGTCGCAGCTTAACACTGCGAAGCATAACATCACAGTAATACTGTGGGGCGTAACATATTTATTTCAAGTCTTTAGAATCAAGCGCCCACCTGGATAACGAGGGAATTTATTTCAAGTCTTTAGCATCAAGCGCCCACCTGGATAACGAGGGAATTCATTTCAAGTTAAGTCATCAGGCGCCCACCTGGAGAACGAGGGAATTTATTTCAAATTAAATCATCAGGCGCCCACCTGGAGAACGAGGGAATACATTTCAAGTTAAGTCATCAGGCGCCCACCTGGAGAACGAGGGAATCTATTTCAAGTTAAGTCATCAGGCGCCCACCTGGAGCATGAGGGAATTAATTTCAAATTAAGTCATCAGGCGCCCACCTGGAGAACGAGGGAATTTATTTCAAGTCAAGTCATCAGGCGCCCACCTGGATAACGCGGGAATTTATTTCAAGGCTTTAGCATCAGGCGCCCACTTGGAGAATGAGGGAATCCATTTCAATTTAAGTCATCAGGCGCCCACCTGGAGAACGAGGGAATTTATTTCAAGTCAAGTCATCAGGCGCCCACCTGGATAACGCGGGAATTTATTTCAAGGCTTTAGCATCAGGCGCCCACTTGGAGAATGAGGGAATCCATTTCAAGTTAAGTCATCAGGCGCCCACCTGGAGAACGAGGGAATCCATTTCAAGATAAGTCACCAGGCGCCCACCTGGAAATGAGGGAATTCATTTCAAGCTTAAGTCATCAGGCGCCCACCTGGATAACGAGGGAATTTATTTCAAGTCTTTAGCATCAGGCGCCCACCTGGAGAATGAGGGAATCCATTTCAAGTTAAGTCATCAGGCGCCCACCTGGAGAACGAGGGAATTCATTTCAAATTAAGTCTTCAGGCACCCACCTGGATAACGAGGGAATTTATTTCAAGTCTTTAGCATCAGGAGCCCACCTGGATAACGAGGGAATTCATTTCAAGTTAAGTCATCAGGCGCCCACCTGGAGAACGAGGGAATTCATTTCAAATTAAGTCTTCAGGCACCCACCTGGATAACGAGGGAATTTATTTCAAGTCTTTAGCATCAGGAGCCCACCTGGATAACGAGGGAATTCATTTCAAGTTAAGTCATCAGGCGCCCACCTGGAGAACGAGGGAATTCATTTCAAATTAAGTCTTCAGGCACCCACCTGGATAACGAGGGAATTTATTTCAAGTCTTTAGCATCAGGAGCCCACCTGGATAACGAGGGAATTCATTTCAAGTTAAGTCATCAGGCGCCCACCTGGAGAACGAGGGAATTTATTTCAAATTAAGTCATCAGGCTCCCACCTGGAGAACGAGGGAATACATTTCAAGTTAAGTCATCAAGCGCCCACCTGGAGAACGAGGGCATCCATTTCAAGTTAAGTCATTAGGCGCTCACCTGGAGAACGAGGGAATTCATTTCAAATTAAGTCATCAGGCGCCCACCTGGAAAACGAGGGAATTCATTTCAAGTTTAAGTCACCAGGCGCCCACCTGGATAACGAGGGAAGTTATTTCAAGGCTTAGCATCAGGCGCCCACCTGGAAAATGAGGGAATTCATTTCAAGTAAAGTCATCAGGCACCCACCTGGAGAACGAGGGAATTTATTTCAAATTAAGTCATCAGGCGCCCACCTAGAGAACGAGGGAATACATTTGAGGTTGAGTCATCATGCGCCCACCTGGAGAACGAGGGAATACGTTTCAAGTTAAGTCATCAGGCGCCCACCTGGAGAACGAGGGAATTCATTTCAAATTAAGTCATCAGGCGCCCACATGGAGAACGAGGGAATTCATTTCAAGTTAAGTCATCAGGCGTCCACATGGAGAACGAGGGAATTCATTTCAAGTTTTAAGTCAGTAGCAGGTGCCCACCTGGATAACGAGGGAAGTCATTTCAAATCAATTCAAGTCAGAAGTAGTAGAAGCTCGCCTCGAGAATGCGAGCCAATAGTTCGAGATGCACAACAAGACTGTAGAAGACTCAAGACAGAAAAGTAGATATGATTTTGTAGTTTTTCTTGTAATTTTTATGTTTTTATGTTTCATTTGGTTTTATTTTCATGTAAATTCAGGAACCGCGTACCGGAACTGTCACGACCCAAAATCCATGAGGTCGTGATGGCGTCGGACACCAATGTCGGGCAAGCCAATCATTAATTAATAGAAGTGAAATTTCCTGTTTTAACACTTTCAAAATCGTTACTTTTCATTTTTATACATAACATCTATATAGAAATCCATTTCGTAGGAAAAGCAATAGTTCATTTATGTAAAAACACAACCCAAATACATATATCCCAGAACCCGGTGTCACAAGTGCATGAGCAAATTCTAAGAGTTTATACAATTACTACAAAGCTTGTCCGAAATACAGATTGGAAAAGTAATTTAGAAATAAAATACAGTGCATAGAGGGTGACTCTGTTGGCTGCGGGTCGTCTCTGAGTAATGCAGCTCGCCTAAGTCTCCAAGTCAGCCCTATTGCTATGATAGTACTTGTGCAACAAAAATGCACAGCAAGTGTAGTATGAGTACGAAAATAACGTGTACTCAGTAAGTATCCCGCCTAACCTCAAAGAGGTAGTGACGAGTTGTCGAGTTGACATTTGCTAATAGCCAGTCTAGTATAATTTCAGTGAGACACTAAGCATGGATATCATAGACATATTTAACAATGACCAGGGAATAAGAAATATCAATTTGAATCATATTTAGCACCTTAAACTTTCGTCATTTCAGTTTGGCAATTAAATAATAATCAGGAGTAAGAAGCATAGACCTACTTCACATTCTTACATATCAATTCTTATTCTTTTTGATTGGCAAGTTCCTAACTCTTTATACTAATAAACAAGTATAAATCATAGAAAGTATGTAGCATTTATCATATGCAAACAACTACCGAGGGTCGAACGGCGCGGACCAACAATAATAAATTGTGCATTGCCGAGGGTCGAACGACTCGAACCATAGATGCATCTATTTTACCAGCTCGCGAATCGATCATGTGACGCGGTCAACATAATAACAATATGGCTAGCCTGCTCGCGAATCATACCTGCGACTCAGGTGCTCATATGTACACGTGTTCACATAAAAGATCCATATTTTATTCAAGAAAACAGTTTCTCATAGAAGTGAAAAAAATTCTCTTTAATTAAACATGAAGATAGTATTTAGAATATTTTTCTGGAAATTCGTTTGCCAAGTTGTAACAATATTAAATAAAATAACCTTGCCGGGAACAAAATAATTCACGGGAAAATCCATCCTCTTTCCAAATAATTAAAAAGATTACACCCTAACTGTTTTAGGAAAATAAAAATTACCAATTCCATAGCATTATCAGCCTAAAATTATGATAGGATAACATGTACAACACGTAAGGCATGTTAGTGGGTCCTAGACTACCCGGATATGGCATAATAGTAGCTACGCACGGACTCCCGTCACCTCGTGCGTACGTAGCCCCCGCAAATAATAGCATTTATTCATTTAGTTCACCTATGGGGACAATTTCCCCTCACAAAGTTAGAAAGGAGACTTACCTCGCTCCAAAATTCCATAAACGGCCTCCAAGTCTTTCCGACTACTCCAATCGATGCGCAACGCTCCAAAGCTACCCAAACGATGATAAACCAATGAAAATATACCCAATTGTTTGCTAAAAATTCAGATTGTATAATTTTCCAACTTCGCTCAGTGAATTGACCAAAATGCCCTTGGGCCCACGTGCCCGGATTCCGAAAATTCTCGAAGATAAACTCTACCCATAGCCTTACTAGCTCAAATATATAATTTACTTAATTTCATGCTCGAATTCGTGGTAAAAATCCAAAAATACAAGTTCTAGGTTTTCTTCAAAATTCCCAAATTTTCCCATAAATTTTCATGTTCAATCCATGTAATAATCTTGTATTTAACTTAGAAACATGAAGGAGTTACTTACCTTGTGATTCATGACGAAAGTCCTCTCTTGAAGCTCCTCCAAAATCGCCCAAACCAAAGAAGAAATGAAGAAATGACCAACCATTCTCGATTTTTAAAACAATCTGACCAGGTCGTTTTCCGCACCTGCGGTCTTCTGCTCGCACCTGCGCTTTCAGAGGTGCGCTCAATCTCCCGCACCTGCGGCTTCCTTGAATCCAGCCAAACTTCGCACCTGCGATCCAAATGACGCATCTGTGCTTTCGCAGGTGCGGAAATTCCCTCGCACCTGCGGTTCCAACCTAGCCCATCCACCTTCGCTCCTGCGGCACCAAGGCCGCTCCTGCAGCCAAAGCCTCGCAGGTGCGGCCACACCAGATGACAACAATTTCATCCCTTTTCCAACTTCAACTTTGATCCGTTAACCACCCGAATTTCACCCGAGGCCCTCGGGACCCCGTCCAATCACACCAACCTGTCCCAAAACATAACACGGACTTGCTCGAGCCCTCAAATCACATCAAACAATGCCGAAATCACGAATCGCGCTCAAATCCAAATATTTAAGACTTAAGAAATTTTGACTTCCACATCCGATGTCGAAACCCGTCAAATCACATCCGATTGACCCCACATTTTGCACACAAGTCGTATCCGGCATTACGGACCTGCTCTAACTTACGAAATCGCATTCCGACCCCGATATCAAAATTTTCCACTTCCGGTCGGATTCTTCGAAAACCTTCAATTTTCTATCTTTAGCCAAATAGCTTCAAAATAACCTACGGACATCCGAATTCACTTTCGATCGCGCTCCCAACTCCAGATCACCATACGAAGCTATTTCCAGACTAGGAACCCCGAACGGACATCTATAACACTGAGATGCCTTACAACCCAAATTTATGAAATCCTTCCAAAATGCTATCTTCCATAAGATACGCCGAAACACTCCCGAGTCATCCAAAACCCGATCCGGACATACGCCCAAGTCTGAAGTCATCATACGAACCTGCTGGAACCTTCGGATCCCGATTCCAAGGTCGTTTACTCATAATTCCAATCTTACTCAATTTCTTCAACTTAAGGCTTCCGAAATAAGAATTTTCCTTTCAATTCAACTCCGAACTTCCCGAATTTCAACTCCGACCATACGCACAAGTCTTAATACCTGAAATGAAGTTGTTCATGACTTCCAACCACTGAACGACGCGTTAGAGCCCAAAACGATCGGTCGGGTCGTTACATTCTCCCCCACTTAAACAGACGTTCGTCCTCGAACGTGCCAAGAACTTCTCTTGAGTCATCTGAAACCACTGTTTAACAGCTTGTGCACCTGACCGTGCTGCGACAACCCAGTTGAGCACATAATCTTGATCAAATCTGAAGATATCCTACTTAATCCACACAAGAAGCTCTGAACTCGGTTCCGACACCAAAAATTCTCTGCCAGGCCTGATTCTAATACATGAACACTATAACAACTACCACACGAGGCATCGGAACACAACTGCGTACCCTTGCTGAATCGGCACCACACACTGCATAACCAATCACCTGACCACAATGACGCTCCCTGAACCTTTTTTGCCAAAATTCTACGATCCTGATACTCCCAATGCACCTTCTAAGATATATACATACATCGTGCTACAATGCTGACGATACCACCACAATAGAGGAAATGTGCAGAAATTCCTAACCAACTACAGAGTTAACCATACATTGAAATCTTTTCTCTTGACTTGAATCATCGTCTCATTATGAACCAAATACTGGTATTTGACCTGCAATATACTTCCCATAATTTCATCGCACTTGACCCCTAGTCCATTAATCTCGCCTCACCCAGTATAAACTACTCAAACAACCAATCACCCCAGACATAACCAGCAGTCTCAGATGATGCCACAACGCACCGATAGGCCACAACTCGAACATGATACACAAGACATGACTCCGGAAGGGACTACTCGACTCACGTAACTAATATGAACTTCCGCAGAATACAGGAAGCAAAATACAAGAAAATAATTATAGGTAACCGCACTCAGAATCACGTGGATGCGACATGAAACATGATTCAAGTAGTATACCCGTGGCGGTGTGCCACCCAATCCTATCAGGAAGCTCACATAAGGAGACACACACGGAGCTGAATTTGCCCGCTATTACACATTACTGAATACCAGCTATGAGCACACTAAGTGCATAGTACCATTTTGGGGAGACTGATAGAGTCATATGCTACAAACTCAAGCACAACTGAGGTGCGATATATAAAATTGGAATCTCGAGAGCCATCCTGCTCACATAACCTCATCACTATGCGGAATCTCAACACATAAGAATTTATCAAGCCGTTTCATAACTCACGCGGAACATTATAATATCATATGAATTTGACGAAGATAGGACAACGCCTGATATTCCAACACCCCTCCTTGAGGAGCGCTATGCTGAAATAAACCCATCTGACTCGCATGAAGCCCATAATCTTGTTTAAATCCATTCATTCGCTTCAAGCCGATTCTGCTCGCATTGAACTAGGCTGATAGCCTTACCTGGGTCCGTAATAACCCACCTTTTTCTCATAACTCACAAGAGCAACCATCATAGCAGGCACAAACACCCCAAATTCCACAACCAACTGGACCGAACGCCCTTAAGGCATATATTCTCAAATAAGCAATACTGCATTTCCTTATACTTGGTCCAAATCTTCAATTAATCAGGTGACTACAAGTCACACTTACATAATATTCCCGTGGCCACACTCCCACGACTTTTCACACAGGTAGCCAGTATGCGCATCCATACCACTGACCACCCTAAGGCTGTAAAACAATTCAAGGACCCGTAATTAGGATACAAAGCCTCTTTTACCAAACACCGATCTCAGGTGATACTGGAAACCACATCAGCTCATACTAAACATTCAAAACCCTTATTATTGCTCCTCTGAGCTCATGAAATCCTTGTTAATACCGAACCGCATTCTCGATTCTTACTTCCAGTTACATACTGCTTACTGCACCTAACGTGCCGATAAGGGATGGCATAGGAATTCCATCATAACTCCTGAACAACTAATAGGGTGAACACTTCATCACATATAGAAATCTTTTACTTGCCTCAATTCATGAGAACCATAACAACACACAAGTGAGTTCTCACCCTCACAATATATGCAAATCCTTAAGTAGTGGACTGAACCACCATACCCTTCCGGGATCCGCCTACACCTGACAGGCCATAGCACTTGAATTCTTCCAACTGAAATCTATTATGGTGGCCGACAAGCTCAGCACACATCTGCACCAATCATACACATACTCAGTCACACCGAAGGAACTGATCACTGCCGAACAGGCACCGTTCCAACCATGGCTAACCAATCCATCTCATTTTAATCATCTTTAATTGCCTCAGGATAATAGTAACTTCCTTAAACTCATAGAATATCAACCCTCACTCATCCCGAGTGACCTTGATTCACGAGACCATGCTGCCTAAATCCCGCAACCCGTCTCACAACTTCCTGAAAAGCTTTCTACAATTCAAAGTTTATTTCTCTCACTCTTCCAACACTATCCTGCGTGCTGAAAAATCATCGAACACTCCAACTACTTTTTCTTCTCCTCGGACATTATACTGCAAAAGCTCGATTCTTAATCATACTACCGCCTGAAACCCTCAAACACCACAGTTTCAAACTTTCAAATTCACTAGGACCACTGCTGAGAGTCACCCACTCTGGCTGGCCCCGCATACAATCAACTCCAAGGCTCTTCTAGAACATGAACATGCTCTTCAATGAAGCACGTGACTAAGTCACTACCCTTACAACTTGCATACGCCTTAAGCATAAATTCTTAATCTTCCAGAGCCTAACCCTGGTCCAATAGGACCGATTTGCACATATTTATCATATGCCATGCTCACTTACCGCTTTACTCCTTTCTCTTAGTTGTAACAACTTGACGATATGCCGAAAATCCGCAGTCCCATAAGGACGTAACCCTACAACCCAACTGCAGGTGGTGGGACTCCCCCACTTAGCCCGAAGCTACTCCATGCACCACTCCAGACACCGCTGAGATCTTTTCTTCTTGTTGACCTGACCTTGCTCAACCAATCCGTCCAATTATTCTGAATTTCCCTGTTAGCATTCCCAAAATATTCAATTCTCTAGCACCATTTACACATTCTGCTTCCTACCGACTAGCCACTGGGATCCCTCGCAGAAACTTGCCAACCCCACTACCGCTATCCTACTCAAAGATGATAACCCACCTGTGGAAACTTACCAACCGACACCTTCCACTACGCTGTGAGACACACTTTCTACGAAATCGAGACCCCCATCCTAAGCTTGTCCTCCTTCATCGACTTGACTAGTCCGTCCGCTCCCCATGGACATCCACTATGCGCGCAACAACATCTTATGATTCCAAGCTATGCTGCATCCTTCTTCATACCTAACAACTCCTCCCGGTGGCATCTAACCTTCCGCCGAATAACCAACATTTCAGTTTAATCTTGTGGACCTACTCCCTGTCCACAAAAATTTCTCAAATCACTTCAACTCCTCCTTAAGGCAGGCAGCCGCCTTACCACTGAACTCATAGGCTATACTGCCACTTCTTACTTAGTTGGACTCATTCCTTTGAGCAACTACCCGACTCCCGTCTCTGACGCCTGGCATTTAGATATTTAGCCGCTACCTGACACTTTTCACATGGCTTCCTTCATCGCATGCTTCTCAATTGCGGCCTCAATTCAATATCATTCTCTGAAGCTCTTGAACCAGCAGATCACCACGACTTCAAACTCTCTGATGATCATCTTTCTTGAGCTGCCTTCATTAGAAACGCTCATTCCAATACTTAACCACCGCACACCATGGTCTATAACAGCTGCTTCTTTAACACTGCTTCACAACACCCTAACCCAATGCAACCGAAGAACTATAACACCGGCGAACTTAACACGTTCTATTCGGTCAAACATCGGTACCGCAACATGGGTGAATACTCCACCTTGCTCGATGACACCAAGCTTCATTACTTTTATCACCCAAAACCTGACCTATTTACAGTTCATTGCCTTTCCTCTGCCGGAACTTAAATACCGAAATCTCGAAAACACACTCTGGGAAGGCCTCCCTTCAATCCATTCATCACCCCCATCCTACGGGCAATCATTCTACTGTCATATCGACATCGCGCGATAACCAATCGGAAACATCATCACTATCTGAGCATAGCCTCAAGGCTCTCAGAAATACAGCAACTGAGCTGAAATAACATAATATCCTCATGCGGGGCGACAACAACAGTCCAATCGACTATGTATGGAAAGCATCACGTACCGTATCTGTAGCCCTATTACAGTTCCTCAAGCTCTCGATTATAGGAAGCGCTTCGCGACGTATAAGATTGAGTAGGAAGAAACGTAGGCATAAGTTTGAGAGGAATCAAATCGCACGATGGGATATCAAGAAGGGAAGTACTCCTAACATCCCTGTAGCCCCTCGAAGATTAGTACAGACATCTCCGTACCGATCCGCAAGACTCTACTAGACTTGCTCATGACTCGTGAGACCTACGGGAACCTAGTGCTCTGATACCATGTTGTCACGATCCAAAATCCATGAGGTCGTGATGGCGCCGGACACCACTGTCAGGCAAGCCAATCATTAATTAATAGATGTGAAATTTCCTGTTTTAGCACTTTTGAAATCGTTACTTTTCTTTTTTATACATAACATCTATATAGAAATCCATTTCGTAGGAAAAGCAACAGTTCATTTATGTAAAAACACAACCCAAATACATATATCCCAGAACCCGGTGTCACAAGTGCATGAGCAGATTCTAAGAGTTTATACAATTACTACAAAGCTTGTCCGAAATACAGATTGGAAAAGTAATTTAGAAATAAAATACAGTGCATAGAGGGTGACTCTGTTGGCTGCGGGTCGTCTCTGAGTAATGCAGCTCGCCTAAGTCTCCAAGTCAGCCCTATTGCTATG
>ML285824.1:10039-49420 GCA_005239495.1 Nicotiana undulata
TTAATGAAAAGTAGATGGGGGGGGTGGGGGGGGGGGGGGGGGGATCCTATGTTTTTAGCCTAAAGGATCACCCCGTGTCATACTTCATAACTCCCTCAAGTTGGGATGTTACTCATATTATTCAGGGAGCACGGACTATCATCTCCTGCTACTCGATTACTATCTTTAAGTTGTTACGTAAAGCGCTCTAATTGATTCTAGTTCGTTTCCTATGCGTGCACTACCCGTCCCTTACCTATGGCCCTGGAGGTGTTAGGACCTCTACTTGGGATAGTTCTAGGAAAGCCTAGGTTGCTCAAAATTGTAAAAGACTAAGCGGCAAACAAAACAATTAGGACTTTCAGATAAATAACAGTATGGGATCATATTGACCTCCGCACATAAAACAGCAAATGCACGCAATTGATTGGCATTTTTTATTAATCTTAAAGTTCTTATAGGAAGGAATATCTATGCGAGAAGACAGATATACAGAAGCATTTTCATTAAGGTGAGTTTTAGGACCTATTGTTTGCCTACTAATTTTAATGAATATCATCTGGGCACTTCAGATAGTAATGAATCACAATTACCAATCTAGAATTGTTATTAAGTCCTATAGGCATATCGTCTAAGTGATTGATAGTGGCAATCGAATTATGAATCATTTAATAGAATCATATAGGCATGATTTCTAGGCACAAACTGATTTTTTTAACTCCGTGGACATGATTCATAACCTTGAATTTCTTTTAATCCTATAGACATGCTTTCTAATTATTGAACTGATTTTGATCGTATAGGCATGATATCTATTGTTGAACTGATTTTAAATTTTATAGGCATGACATCTATTGTTGAACTGATTTTAAGTCCTATAGGCATGACATCTATTATGCAGAAGATGGGCAGAAAATTTGCACACATCGCCAGAAAACAATTGAGTCAAATATTGGTCCTATAGGAATGATTGCTTACATACTTTATTGGACAAATTAATGCAACCTTTTCACGACCCAAATTCCCAACCTTAGGAATCGTGATGCGCCTAACACCACACTTTCTAGGCAAGCCAACGCTAGAATTCGATTAACACTTGCTAGACTTACCTCGCGTAGAACCTAATTCCCGGTTCAAGAACGCGCTCGAAACTCCCAACTCGTCACCCGAGGACTCGAAACTAGTTAAATGTTATATAAATACGTTAATATACACTCAAAATATGGAATTCTCTTACTAGTTTAGCTAATTCATCATTCTTGAAGAAATCCCAAAATACACCCCCGGGCCCACATGCTCGGATTCCAGAAATTTTCGAACAAAAAACTCGCCCAAAACCTAAGGATCATTAATATATAGTTTTTGTACTATTTTATGGTAGATAAGTGGTGAAATTCTCAAAAGTTCATCAACCCTAGGTTTCCACTCTAACCCCTTTGATTTGCACTAATTGGTTGTTAATCTACCTAAGATTTGATGTAATAAACCAACATTTAAATGGAAATTACTTACCTCTTAGTATATAGGTCGAATACCCTCTTCTAAGCTCTCAAAATCGCCTATGGTGAAGAAGGAAATGGTGAAAAATGGCTAAGTCCCGTGTTAAAAGGAGCTCACTGCCTTCAGTGATCTCGCACGTGCGGCTCGAGGACCGCACGTGCGGTCTCGCACCTGCGAGCCAAGGCTCGCACTTGTGGAAGTTGGCAAGGAGGCTGGGGATCGCACCTGCGGAGGGATTTCCGCACCAGCAGATCCGCTCCTGCGGAGAAAGGTCCGCACCTGCGGATTTGGACCATCTCCCTTGGGCCCGCCCCTGCGAGGTCTTGACCGCAGGAGCGGTCTCGCACCTGCGATCTGGGCAACCGCACCTGCGGTCACACCAGACCTGGAGGACCAGCAGCTGAAGCTGCTGGGTTTTGGCCCCGTTTGGTGTCCGGGAGGCACTGGGCCCACCCGAGCCCCCCCTGTAATTATACCAACAAGTACTAAATCATATTACAGACTCGCTCGAGCCTTCAGAATACGCAAAACAATGCTAAAACTCAAAATCACCCCTCAAAACCCCTAGAATCAAACTTAAGAAAATTCAAGTTCTTGAATTCGGTTTCAATGCACCGAACCGAACTATATTACTCGGAACGACACCAAATGTTGCAAGCAAGTCATAAATGACATAACAGAACTATTCTCGGTCTCGGAATTCCGTTCGGATCTCGATAACACAAAAACACTTTCCAAACCAAATAATGAACTTAAGGAAACTCTATTTCTGCAATTTGGCGTCGAAACGCCCCCGGGTCATCCAAAACCCATTTCGGACATACGCACAAGTCCGAAATCATCATACAAAGCTACTGGAACCGTCAGAACTCGATTCCGAGGTCGTTTGCTCAAAAGGTTGACCGAAGTCAAACTTGGCCAAAAAGGCCAACCTTAAGGAACTAAGTGTTCCTATACTGCTCTAAACACTTCTGAATCCCGACCCACCCGCCCCCAAAAGTCATAAATCACTATAAGACTCTACGGGAAGTCTTATTTAGGGGAATGGGGTCCGAATACGCAAAATGACCGGTCGGGTCGTTACATACGCCTGAGTCCCATATTTTAGTGCGGACCTCCCGGGATCGTCAGAACGCGGATCCGGGTCTGTTTACTCAAAATATTGACCAAAGTCAACTATAATAAAAACAATTCTCTAGAAATTACTGTTTTTCATATTTTCACATAAAAGCTTTCTGGTTTCATGCCCGAACTGCGCACACAAATCGAGGTATTTAAAATTAGTCTTTTTATGGCTATTAAGCATGGAACGGAGTCTAAATTTATAAAATGCCCCCGTGGGTCATCACAATCTCACCTCTAAAACACACGTTCGTCATCAAACAGACATAGAAAGTCACCTAAATTGGAAAACAAGTGTGGGTATCTACTCTGCATGTATGACTCGGACTCCCAGGTAGCTGCCTCAACGGGCTGGCCTCTCCACTGCACCCGAACCGAAGGATAACTCTTAGACCTCAACTGACGAACCTGCTGGTCTAAGATAGCTACCAACTCCTCCTCATAAGTCAAGTCCTTGTCCAACTGGACAGAGCTGGAATCTAACACATGGGACATGTCACCATGATATTTCTGGAGCATAGACATGTGGAATACCGAATGAACTGAGGATAACCCTGGAGCAACGCAAGTCTATAAGCTACCTCCCCCACTCTATCAAGAATCTCAAATGATCCGATATACCTAGGGATCAACTTACCCTTCTTCCCAAATATCATAACACTCTTCATGGGCGACACACGAAGCAATACTCTCTCTCCAACCATGAATGCCACATCACGAATCTTACGATTGCACGATGTCTCTCTTGAATAATCTTGACCTTATCCAAGGCCTCCTGAACTAAGTCTATACCCAGTAACCTAGCCTCTCCGGCTCGAACCATCCAACTGGCGATCTGCACCGTCTACCATATAATGCCTCATAAGGAGCCATCTAAATGCTCGACTGATAACTATTATTATAAGCAAACTCTGCTAACGGCAAGAACTAATCCCACGAACCTCCAAAGTCAATAACACAAGCGCGAAGCATATTCTCCAATATCTGAATGGTACGCTCGGACTGCCCGTCAGTCTGAGGGTGAAATGTTGTGCTCAACTCCACTCGGGTACCCAACTCACGCTGATCTACCCTCCAAAAGTGCGAAGTAAACTGCGTACCCCAATCCGAAATGATAGACACGGGCACATCATGATGGCGAACAATCTCCCAAATATATAACTCAGCCAATCGCTCTGAAGTATAAGTACTTGCCATCGGAATGAAATGCGCTAATTTAGTCAGCCTATCCACAATAACCCAAACTGCGTCAAATTTCCTTTGAGTATGTGGGAGCCCAACAGAGAATTCTATAGTGATACGCTCCCACTTCCACTCAGGAATCTCTATCTGCCGTAGCAAACCACAAGGTCTTTGATGTTCATACTTTACCTGCTGACAATTTAAGCAACAAGCCACATACGCCACAATGTCCTTTTTCATCCTTGTCCACCAATAATGCGGTCTCAAATCTTTGTACATTTTAGCTACACCTGGGTGTATGGAATACTTAGAACTGTGAGCCTCCTCAAGGATCTACTCACGAAGGCCATCAACGTTAGGCACACATAACCGACCCTGCATCCTCAAAATACCATCATCTCCAACTGTAACCTGCTTGGAACCACCGTGCCGAATTGTGTCCCTAAGGACCATCAAATGTGGGTCATCATCCTGCCGCTCTCAGATACGCTCAATTAGAGAAGACCGAGCGACTGTACAAGCTAGAACATTGTTGGCCGAAGTATCCAACCTCACGAACTGATTAGCTAATGTCTGAATATCTGAGGCTAACAGTCTCTCACCAACTGGAATATATGGAAGGCTGCCCATACTCACCGCCTTCCTACTCAATGCATCGACCACCACGTTGGCCTTCCCTGGATGATACAATATGGTGACATCATAATCCTTCAATACTCTAACCATCTCCGCTGCCTCAAATTTAGATATTTTTGCTTGAATAGGACTGGAGACTGCGATGGTCAGTGAAAACCTCACACGACACGCCATAAAGATAGTGCATCTAAACTTTCAATGCATGTACAATGGCTGCCAACTCTAAGTCATGAACATGATAATTCTTCTCATGGACTTTCAGCTACCGAGACGCATATGCAATCACCTTGCCATCCTGCATCAATACTGCTTCAAGTCTAACTCGGGAAGCGTCACAATACACTGTAAAAGAACCCAAACCGGATGACCATTTAAATGGGGCACCTTTCTGAGTCAATTTAGTCATCGGGGCTGCTATGGATGAAAAACCCTCCACAAAACGACGGTAGTAACCCGCCAAACCCAAGAAACTCCTTATTTCTGTGGTTGTAGTGGGTCCAGACCAGTTCTTGACTGCCTTTACTTCCTTAATAGTTGTTCATAGCCAATTACAGAATTGTCAAATAGCTTTACGTCAACAAAGAAAATCTCCTTTCAAACCTTCACAATACCGATAACGAGATACGATACTTGATGACCTCGTAATTATATACCTGAATTAACGTGTCTCATTTAACGCCACATGGGCGGGCGCCTACCTTGTAGGTTAAGGCTCAATAATTATAGCACGAATTTGGAATATTATGCACAGATAGTTAATTTATTTATTTATTTATTTATTATTGTGAGCACTCAATTTTTGCCCCGCATGAAAATTACTCCTAAAAATAATTAAAAAATAATTTTAATAAATTTTAGGAGTTTTTCTTTATTTAGTTGCATTTTTCATGCATGTTTAATACTTTAAAATTATAGAAAAATCATAAAAATTATCACATTTTCATTTCATGCTACCTTAGTTTTAATTTGCATTTTTAGGAATTAATTACTTATCAAATTGTAGAATTAATACAACAAAAATACTTTAGTAATTTCATATGCATTTTTTAGTTGATTAATTATTTAAAAATAGTAAAGTAAGTCAATTTTGCAAAATGGTTTGATTTGGATTATTGAGTTGTAGTGGCTAATTTTGAAACATTTAAAACATGAAAGGAAGAGAAGGCTGTTAAGGTTAAAATCGAACTTGGGCCAGCAATCATGCCCAATTCTTTACCAAAATACGCCCCAACCCAACTCCCCCTAACTGGTCCAGCCCCTAATAACTAAACGGTGTTGTTTTCCCTTCCCAGATTTCCCTTACAAAAAGGCAAAAATCAAAACCTTAAAAGATCGGACCTAATTCCCAAGACCCCGCAGTCGTTCCCCCCTTTCTTCCTCCTCATTTCTCACCCAAAACAAACACAAAAATAAGAGACGAAGATAAAATCTTTCCCCCTGAAGAACGTTGTATTCCCCATTCTTCTTCCTCATCTCAAACTAGAATAGAATACACACACACACACACACACACGAGCAACAACCCTAATTCCTATTTTCTTTAGCAACAAACGAATTGAGCCGCCAATCACCTCTGAATCCTCTCACCTTTAACCCCTGAAATTCTCCCCTCTTTCCGACTTCTTCAGACTCAAACAAACCAAAATCACTCACTCAACAACATTCAGCAACAAACAAAAAGCAAGAAGAAAATTGAAAATTTAAAAGATTTTGAATGTTGAAAACACAAAAGAGGCTAAAAAATGAGAAGAATTTCTGGAAAATTCGACTTCTATTTTCAGAAAACGAAAGGAAAAACTAAGAGAGTTTAAACAAAGAAAAAAAAATTAGAAGGGTGAAGAAAAAGAATGAAAAGAGTGACAAAAATTACTGAGAAAAACAAAGAGTGAAAATAACAAAAAATAAAAATAAAAGAAACCGAGATATGAAAGAAAAAAAGAGAAGAGAAGAGGGAGAGATAAAATTTGAAAGAGACATTTAAAGGCCGGGATGAAACATGCAACCGTTCAAACACATAGTAGAAGCGTTTAACTATTAGGTGCATTGCACCCCAACATGCGATTTCTTATATGTTAAATGTCTCAAAACTAACAAGGTTGCTTGGTGCGCAAATCAGCCAGGTTTTGGTGGTTGGTTTTGTTGGTAGTCCAGCCTCTCATCCTTCACAAGATCAAAGGTAGAGATGTCCTCTGCAATCAATCTACCAATCATCGGTCCTGAGGATAGCCCGTCATCGGCTATTCCGCAATCGGAATCAGCAACTGCTGAAGAAAATAGAATATTGAGTCGCTGCATGTTGGAAATGTGGGACGCCTGGTCTAATTGTAGGGAACCGCCAAGTGTAATCCCTGCTTTTCCTGAGTTGATTCCCGGTTCAGGTGGGCTTTCCAACATCCTTGTGCCCAACCCACTCATCCTATGTGGGCACCCTCTATTGCCGTGTAATGGCCCCGAAATGCCTTCTGTGGATCACCCCCAAGCGCCGGATTCAAGGGCACCGTCAACAATGTTCGTTGTACCCCCAATCTCCACTACGGAACATCCAACAGTGTCCAAGCCAAACTCTTGCCCTCAACACCCGCAATATGAGTCTCCTATGGGTCAACAAAGAACAATGAGAAACCCCAAGCAGGAAGAAATGGCTCGGAAGATGAGAAGCTTAGAGCAAATCTTAAAGAACATACAAGGTTTGAGTGGTCAGAAGAGCCTCTCCTACTCTGATTTATGCATGTTCGCACATGTTCACCTGCCGGTTGGTTTCAAAATGCCAAAGTTTGGAAAATATGACGGGCACAGAGACTCGATAGCTCACTTGAAACGATATTGTAACCAGCTGAGGGATGATGGCGGAAAAGATGAGTTGTTAATGGCCTAGTTCGGAGAAAGCCTCATCGGAATCGATGTTGATTGGTATATGGATCAAGAAATTACTCATTGGCATGTGTGGGATGATTTGGCCCTTGACTTCGTTCGCTAGTTCCAATATAATATGGACATCGCTCCCGACAGGAGCTCTTTGTCCAATTTGAAAAAGAAAACTGCAGAAAGCTTCCGTGAATATGCTATCAAATGGCGCGAGCAAGCCGCCCAGGTAAAGCCTCCAATGGACGAAACTGAAATGGTTACGGTCTTCCTACAGTACCAAGAGGCATACTACTTCAAGAATATGATGTATGCTATGGGTAGACCGTTCGTTGAAGCTATCACAATTGGGGATATGGTCGAAAATGGTTTGAAAGCAGAACGAATATTGAGTCAAGCTGATTTTAAGGCTGCATCACATGCCGTTCATAATGAGTCAGGGGGTTTAATGAATAGAAACGAAAGTGAAGAGGGAGCCATGATGGCTTCGAGTGCGAAGGGGGCTCGCAGGACATTCAACCAATCATATATGATTCTTAAGGTCCCAGAGCACTATTACCCCTATCAAGATGATGCTGCATATGCCGTGGCACCACCTCCATATGCAGTGATGAACGTGCAATCTTACACACGGCCACAAAATTATACCCAAAACCGAGTTCCACTTCCCAGAAATGCCCATCCTTACCAAGCTCCATATAATCCCAAATCAAATGTTTCCCAATACAATCCTCGCCCAAGAGAGCCTTTCAAAAAGAATTAGTTCACCCCTATTGGTGAATCATACTCTAGCTTGTTCCAAAAGTTGGTCAGGACAGGTCTGCTGCAGCAAATGACCCCGAACCTGCCGAACCCCGAGTCCCTCTCGCACCGGGCTGATTCTAGATGTGAATACCACTCTCGATCAGTGGGACATGACACCGAAGATTATTGGACTTTTAAAAGAGCAGTGGAAGACCTCATCGAGGTCCAAGCAATAGTGCTTAGGGATGAAGAAGACCCTAATATGATGAACAATCCCCTACCTGCTCACACTGGGCCAGTAGTCGGAATGATTTGTGAAGATGAAGAATTTGATCTGCACTGAAGCCATTGCAGCCATTGCCGAGACAGAAGAAAAGCCGAAAAACGGTCACCAAGCCTGAAAGTTCCCCCTATCAGATGCGAGTATCGGTAGCCAGTCTTGCTATCCTTTCTGCATCAGGATTATCTAAGGGTGTGATCCGGATATTTTACTTTATTGTCTTACTTTCCGATGTAAACCCTTCTATCTTTAAACTTAAAAAAACATCAAAAATCAAAAATCAAAAAAATAAAAAACAAATTCAAAAAAAATAAAACATAGTTAATATTTCATTTTCCAAGAATGTCTCTTTTCTTAATCTTGTCTCTTTTCTCACTCTACTTTCAGTTTTGTTAAATGCAGATTTCAATAACATGACATGCTTGCGGACTTCATGCCCAGATCCTAAAATGCTGTCAGACCTCGAAATAATGAATCAAGAATCAAAATGCAAATGAAGTTGGGTCAAGGAAATAAAACCATGAATCGGAACAGCCAAAGGAAAATTGGTTCAGATTGAAAAGGACCATACAGTACTACTGCCAAAAGAGTGTGTTTGTACTTGGGATACATCAAAGAAAATGTCCCTGAAACAACTGCCAACGCAAGTGCAGTCAAAAGATCCTAAGACATCGTTAGACTTTGAAATAATTCAAATGAAGTTAAGACAAGGAAATAAAACAATGAATCGGAATAGCCAAAGGAAAATTGGTTCAGATTGGAAAGGTCCATACATTGCAGCCAGAGTACTACCAAAAGAGTGCGTTGTACTTGGGACTCGAAGAAAATGTCCCTGAAACAACTCTCAACGCAGGTGCAGTCAAAAGGTACTATGTTTGATCCTCCATATAGTATTAAATATTCTCCATCCGGGATGACGACGACTTTCATTGTCTCTACACAAAAACTATTACCCATTTTGCCAACCCTTTGAGCCGGTTACTCTTCTTTGATTACCCTCTTGGGAACCTCAAAGTGTTATAACAAAAAAGAAAAATGAAAAAAGAGAGGAAAAAGAAACCAAAAAAAAAAAGACAAAAAGAAAATTAAATGAAAGAAAAGGAGAACAAGGAAAGCAAAAACAAAGAGAAACAAAACAAAACAGGGGAAAAACAAAACAAAAATCAAAACAAAAAGCAAAAAAAAAAGTGTTTCCCTGAACTACATTTGACTTGATTCCGAAAGGATACGTAGGCAGCCTCTCTCTGCGGTTCAGTCACACCAAAATAAAATCCCACATTTCCCCAAGAGTTTAAACTTAGGCAAATGTTATATGAAACGTTCCGAACTTGTAATTCAAACAAAAATTCTTTCACCCAGAACCCTGTTCAAGTCCTTCCGATCAATCGGCAAAGATGTCTAAAGTTGGAGGATACGGTTTTAGATCCGATACAAGCAAATGAGAGAAATTAAAATGAGAGAGTCTTAGCGATGAAAACCCACACGGGAACCGTGAGGCGATGGTAAGAAGATAAATTGAAAATGAGAGAGTCTTGTTAGTGAAAATTCGCAAAGAGCACTACAAGGCGATGGTGAGAAGAGAAATGAGAGAGGTTAGTCGGTGAAAATCCGCAAAGGGCACCATTGATCGAAAAGGACACTGACATGGACACGGGCCGGGGCAAGGTTTCTCAATCTCGGGGTAATAGTTGTGATGAATTTCTGAGAGTCGGACGGTTTACATGGATTTGGCATCCAGTCCAAAATGCATGTCATGTTCATTGAAGTCCGCATGCACTCCACATAAGTTGTTCTTTCCTTTCCCCGAAAGGGATACCTCTTGTTTAAATTCATTGTCCATTCTATCATTTATCCCTTTCAGTCTAACTCTATACCGAAACTAAGGTAAAGAAAGGATGGCAAGACTGATTTACAGGTCTCTCATTTGACACGGGCTAATATGCAAAAGGCACTCAGCCTCGTCAGGGCATCGAGTCGACCTCGACCGGCCATTGCGGCCGATGCTTCAAACTCAAAACCCTTGAAAGGAGAGAATAAAATTGAAGTGCCTATAAGGGAAAATGAAGTTGAAAGGTTGAGTCCCACGTGGCTAACCATCTCGGCAAAAGCTTGAAAAGACGAAGTACTCCAAATGCTTTGAAGTTGAAATGAAAGGCCAATGAAGGCGAAACAAAGTTGGAAAGGTTAAGTCCCACGCGACTAACCATTGCAGAGGAATTTAAGGAGCCAAATCCCCCCCCCCCCATCGATACTCCGAAAATCCAAAAGAAAAAGCAAGTGAAAGGTCTACGAAGGCAAAATAAAGTCAAAATGTTGGGTCCCACGTGACCGATCGCCATGGAAAAATCTAGAAAGCCAAGGTCCCCAGGTTTAGAAATGAAACCCAATCCCCAGCAAGAAATCAAGCGGTTGAGATCTTCGTCAAAGGGGTCGTGATCGAGCAGTTGAAATAATTAAGGCCACAAAACCAACCACCGTTTCAAACTAACAAATTGTCCTTTTGAAAATAGAAAACAGGTGCAACTCGAAAAGAACCGTGCAAAAAGCAGGTGCAACCAAAAGAAATTGTTCAAGGGCTAGAAGGAGCTCTGCAGCATTGACTCCAAAAAGGGAAGTTTCCTCCAAAAATTCTTTCCCGTATTCACTCATTCTCTAAAAATAAAATTTTAAAAAAAAAGAAAAAAAAAGAAAAAGAAGAAATGATGTTGAAAATGATTCAAACATAAAGTAGCACAAGGTCTCCAATCCCTAGCTAAACCTTTTCCAACCAAGGATATTCTGTTCCTTAGTTAATGCCAACATATGGTCCCACTCCCTAACAGACACCGGCATAACCTGGTGATCTTTCCTAATAATAGCATAACTTGTTGATCATTTCCAGACACTGACATAACCTAGTGATCTCTTTTCCAGGCAACAACATAACCTGTTGACCTTTCCAAGCACCAGCATAACCTGGTGATCTTTTTCTGACAACAGCATAACATGTTGATCATTTCCAGACATTGGCATAAACCAGTGATCTCCCTTTTTAGGCAAAAGCAAAACCTGTTGACCTTTCCAGACACCAGCATAACCTGGTGATCTTTTTCTGAAAACAGCATAACCTATTGATCTGTCACGACCTGAATTTCCCACCGTCGGGTTCGTGATGGCGTCTAACGTTGAACCCGCTAGACAAGCCAACATGAATTAATTCCTTGATTATTAATTAAGAACAAATGAGTTACAACATTAACGTGAATGAAATATAAGACGAAGCAAGATATATATAAATATTCCAAAACAAAGCCTTTACAAAGTTTCACCAAAACTAGCCAAATCCCATATTAGTGGAGTCACAACTCACGGGCTGTCTAAGAGTAATACACATAAAAGTCTGAAAGAAATAAGTACATCCGGTTCTGAATCAACTAGAACAGAAATACAAGGAACATAAGAGGGGACGCCAAGCCCTGCGGACGCCAACATGACTACCTCGGTGTCTCCGGGTGGACTAAAGGAAGCCTCCTAGCTCTACTATCCATAGGGTCCTGTACCGGGATCTGCACAACAAAAAGATGTTCAGGTGTAGTATTAGTACAACCGACCCCATGTAGTGAGTAAGTGTCGAGCCTAACCTCGGCAAAGTAGTGACGAGGCTAGGACATGACAATCAAGACAACCTGTGCAATTTAATAATATTCGGAAGAATTAATAACAACAAGAATAACCAGATAAGTACAAGGGAAAAAGGGAAACATGCTGGGGGAAAACGATATCAGGTAACAGAAATAACGAAATAAGACAACAATTCAAATATCTATGTATCAGCAGGAGATAACAAACACAGAGAAAACCAATGCATGGTACCACCCATCGTGCTTTTACTCTCATCCTCACGAAATAATAATAAAGGCAAGTGCACGGCATCACCCTCCGTGCTTTTACTCTCATCTTCACCAAATAATAAATAGAAACGGCACGCCATCACCCTTCGTGCTTTTAATATCATAACATGGCACGGCATCACCCTTCGTGCTTTTACACTTTCATCCTCACAATAAACAATACACGACATCACCCTTCGTGCTTTACACTCTTCCTCACAGAAATCAATACACAGCATCACCCATCGTGCTTTACACTCTTCCTCACCCAAACAATATCAATAACAGAAGTTTTGAATGGAAGGAATCAACAATATGAACCATAACAATAAATCATAACATCCCGGCAAGGGAACAACAGTAGAAAATATCACCGTCCCGGCAAGGGACACAACTATAACCAATCTCACTCAAGTACATATCTTTACATAATATTCCTCATCCGAAACAAATACTCAACAATATCCATTACCAAGAATTTCCACCGAATGAACAACCACCAAAATGAAATTCAAGCTATAACACAGTAATTATCAATGAAAATCAAATAATTCATAATTTCCGACTCACGGGCATGCTTGACACCAACGTATAGATACTCGTCACCTCACCTATACGTTGAACATGGTATAAACACATAGCAATTAATACTCAACACATGTTCCCTCAAGCTAAAGTTAGGCCAAACACTTACCTCGACTTCCACGACCAAAATCAAGCATCAATCACCGCTTTTTCTTTTGAATTCAACTCCAAATCGATTGTATCTAGACATAATTGACTCAATAACATGTAATTAGTTTCGAAATCCGACCCCAAAACTAAGTCTAAATTCCAATTAATCAAAAAGCCCAAACTCTACCCAAATCCCTAATTTTCTACCCTTAAGAACATGATTTAGGCCTAAAAATCTAATGGGTGTTGATAAAAATTGAAGAAAAAGAGTCTAAGATTACATACCTATGAATTTGTAGTGAAGTTCTCCTTAAATAATCGCCCAATTTGGAGTTTGGAAGAAGAAGTTATGAAATTTTGGTTTAATCCCAAATCACTGGGCAAAATTGTTCATCGCGTTCGCGTAGGTCTGACTTACTTGGCCTATGCATTCACGAGCTTGAGGCTGCGTTCGCATAGGGTTATCACTACCCGGCACCCCAGCCCCTCACTTACTCTACGCGTTCGCGATCCTGTGGACGCGTTCGCGTAAAGTCCCAGCACTCCCCTCCCCCAGGTCCCCTTTGTGCTATGTGTTCGCGTGAGGCCCTTCGCGTTCACGTAGAGCATTTCCCCCAAGCTCCGCGTTCACGACCCAGGTCCTGTGTTTGCGTAGGGCAAATCCTACCCCCTCCCAGACTGTGTTGTGCGTTCATATGAGTTGCACCGCGAACGCGAAGGTCAAAGACCTAGACACATGATACAACACTCAAACACCAGATTTATGAGTCTAACAATGCCTCGGCGCCTACCCGAAGCTCACCCGAGCCCTCGGGGCTCCAAACCAAATATGTACACAACCTCAAAAATATCTAACGGACTTACTCGTGCGATCAAATCTCCAAAATGACATCTTAAACAACGAATTTATCATAAAAATCAAGGAAAACTTCCAAACCTTACTAAGTATCAAAATTTACAATCGTGGGTCCGAATCACGCCAAACTACTTCCGTTTCGTACCAAATATTACAGACATGATATAAATATTATATTGAATCTGTACCGGGTTCCGAAACCAAAATACGGGCCCGATACCACAGATTCAAATATAATTAAACTTTCAAAATCCTTTATATTTTCAGAAAGACAATTTTTTTTAAAAATTCATTTCTCGGGCTTGGAACCTCAGAATTCGATTCCGGGCATACGCCCAAGTCCCATATTTTCCTACGGACCCTACGGGACCGTCAAATAACGGGTCCGGGTCCGTTTACCAAAAGTGTTGACCAAAGTCAACTTAATTCAAATTTCAAAAACAAAACTATCAATGTTCTCAGTTTTTCACATAAAGGCTTCCCGGCTACATACCCGGGCTGTGCACGCAAATCGAGGTGAGATAAAAAGAGGTTTTCATGACCTCAAAACACAGAATTGACTTATAAAACACGGGATGACCTTTTGGGTCATCACAATCTCCACCTCTAAAACAAACGTTCGTCCTCGAACGAACATAGAAATGTACGTGAATCGGGGAAAAGATGGGGATATCAGCTCCGCATATCGGACTCAGACTCCCAGGTAGCTGATACGGCAGGATGACCTCTCCACTGAACACGGACAGAAGGATAACTCTTTGATCTTAACTAACGAATCTTCAGGCCTAATATGGCTATCGGCTCCTCCTCATAAGTCAAATCCTTGTCCAACTGGACACTACTGAAGTTTAGCACATGAGATGGATCGGCGAGATACTTTCGAAGCATAGATACATGAAACACTGGATACACGGCTGATAAACTGGGTGGCAAGGCAAGCCTGTAGGCCACCTCCCCTACTCTATCAAGAATCTCAAAGGGACGAATGTACCTAGGGCTCAACTTGCCCTTCTTTCCGAACCTCATCACGCCCTTCATGGGCGACACTCGAAGAAGTACCCGGTCTCCTACCATGAATGCCAAATCTCAAACTCTACGGTCTGCATAACTCTTCTACCTGGACTGAGCTATACGAAGTCTATCCTGAATGATCTTTACCTTCTCCAAGGCATCCTATACTAACTCCGTACCCAACAATCGAGCCTCTCCCGACTCTAACCACCCAACTGGAGACCGACATCGCCTATCATACAACGCCTCATAAGGAGCCATCTGAATGCTCAACTAATAGCCGTTGTGTAGGCAAACTCAGCTAAAGGCAAAAACTGATCCCACGAACCTCCAAAGTCAATGAAACATGCTCGCAGCATATCCTCCAACATCTGAATAGTACGCTTGGACTGTCCGTCCGTTTGAGGATGAAACGTTGTACTCAACTCAACTCGTGTGCCCAACTCACGCTGAACTGCTCTCCATAAATGGGAGGTAAACTGAGTACCTCGGTCATAAATAATGGACACGGGCACACCATGCAGGCGAACAATCTCCCAGATGTAAATCTCTGCCAATCTCTCCGAAGAATATAAAACTGATACAAGGATGAAATGTGCCGAGTTGGTCAGCCTATCCACAATGACCCATACCGCATTGAACTTTCTCTAAGTCCGTGGGATTCCAACTACGAAATCCATGGTGATACACTCCCACTTCCACTAGGGAATCTCAATCTGCTGCATCAATCCACGGAGTCTCTAGTGCTCGTACTTAACCTGCTGACAGTTTAAGCACCGTGCTACATATGCCACAATATCTTTCTTCATCCTCCGCTACCAATAATGTTGCCGCAAATCCTGGTACATATTTGCGGCACCCGGATGAATACCGGGAACTATGGGCCTTCTGCAGTATTAACTCATGAAGTCCATCAACATCAGTCACACAAATACGACCCTACATCCATAAGACTCCATCATCACCAACTAAAACCTGCTTGGCACCTCCGTGCCTGACTGTTTCCATAAGGGCACGCAAATGAAGATCATCACAATGTCGATCCAGAATATGGTTGAATAATGAAGAACGAGCCACTGTATAAGCTAAAACACTGCCGGTCTCAGAAACATACAATCTCATTAACCGATTGGCTAAAGCTTGAACATCTAAAGCAAGCGGTCGCTCCCCGACTGGAATATAAGCAAGACTACCCATGCTGACCCACTTCCGGCTCAAGGCATCGGCCACCACATTGGCCTTCCCCGGATGATATAAGATGGTAATGTCATAGTCTTTCAATAGCTCCAACCATCTTTTCTGCCTCATAATCAACTCTTTCTACTTGAACATATATTGAAAAATCTTATGATCTGAGAACACCTCACATGACACACCATACAGATAATGCCTCCAAATCTTCAGCGCATGGACAATGGCTGCTAACTCTAAATCATGAACTGGATAGCTCTTCTCATGAACCTTCAATAGACGTGAAACATAAGCTATAACCTTGCCATCCTGCATCAACACTACCCCAAGTCCAACCCGAGAAGCATCACAATACATAGTATATGGCCCTGAACCTGAGGGAAAAACTAACACCGGTGACGTGGTCAAGGCTGTCTTGAGCTTCTTAAATCTCGCCTCATACTCATCTGACCACCTGAACTGGGCACCCTTTTGGGTCAACCTGGTCATCGGGGCTGCAATAGATGAAAAACCATCCACATACCGACGATAGTAGCCTGCTAAGCCCAAGAAACTTCGAATCTCTGTAGCTGAGATAGGTCTAGGCCAATCTCTAACTGCTGAAATCTTCTTGGGATCCACCTGAATACCCTCTGTCAACACAACATGGCCCAGAAATGCAACTGAACTCAACAAGAACTCGCACTTCGAAAACTTAGCATACAACTGACATTCTTTCAGAGTCCGGAGGACGACTCGAAGGTGCTGCTCGTGCTCCTCTCGGCTGTAGGAGTAAATAAAAATATCATCAATGAAGACAATCACGAACGAATCCAAATAGTGCCTGAACACTCGGTTCATCAAATCCATAAAAGCAGTTGGGGCATTTGTCAACCCAAATGACATCACCAAGAACTCATAATGCCCATACCGAGTGCGAAAAGCAGTCCTAGGGACATCGGACGCCCTAATCCTCAATTGATGGTATCCAGATCTCAAGTCAATCTTTGAAAACCCCGTGGCACCCTGGAGTTGGCCAAACAAATCATCAATCCTCAGCAAAAGATATTTATTCTTGATAGTAGCCTTGTTCAATTGCCGGTAGTCAATGTACATCCTCATCGTTCCGTCCTTCTTCTTAACAAACAAAACTGGCGCACCCCAAGGAGAAACACTAGGCCTAATAAAGCCTTTTGCTAGCAAATCCTGTAACTGATCCTTCAACTCTTTTAGCTCTGGCGAGGCCATACCATATGGAGGAATAGAGATGGGCTGAGTGCCCGAAGCCAAATCAATGCAAAAGTCAATATCCCTATCGGGTGGCATACCCGGCAGGTCCACAAGAAATACCTCGGGAAACTCGCGAACAATGGGCACAGACTCCATGGAAGGAACCTCGGCACTAGAATCACGAACATAAGCCAAATAGGCCTAATATCCCTTCTCAACCATGCACCGAGCCTTCATATATGAGATAACCCTACTGTAAGAATGACCAGGAGTCCCCTTCCACTCCAATCGAGGCACTCCCAGTAAGGCCAAGGTCACAGTCTTGACATGACAATCCAGAATAGCATGGTAGGGGGACAACAAATCCATCCCCAAAATAACATCGAAATCAACCATATCAAAGAGTAGAAGATCTACTCTGGTCTCAAGACCACCAATAACCACTATACATGAATGGTAGACTCGATCTACCACAATAGAATCACCCACCGGTGTAGATACATATACATGAGTACTTAGGGAATCACGAGGCATAATCAGATAAGGAGCAAAATATGAGGACACGTAGGAATGTGTGGACCCCAGATAAAATAAAACCGAAGCATCCCTGCTCTAAACGGAAACCATACCTGTAATGACTGCATCGGAGGCCTCAGCCTCAGGCCTGGCGGGGATAACATAACATCGTCGTTGGGCCCCACAAATCAGAACATCCTTAGGTCGACCTACTGCGGGTTGACCTCTACCTTTAATAGCATGACCTCAACCACTAACTGTCTGTCCTCCACTTCTGGCACCTCGACCTCCACCCCTAGCTGGCTGAGGCGGTGGGGGTGCACCTAGTGCGGGAATCATAGCACAGGAACCCTGATACGGAGAAACATTCGAGGCTCGGGGGCAAAACCTAGCAATGTGCCCCGGGCCACCGCAAATATAACAAGATCTCTACTGTTGAGTCTGCTGGCCCTAAAATTGTTCCTGTCGACCTGAATAACCACTCTGGAAACTCTGGAGCGGCGGTGCAGTGATAGGAGCTGGTGGTGCACTGCGGGATACCTGAAGTGCTGACTGAAAGGTCCTAGGAGGATGACCTCTGCCAAAAGAATCCCTGCCTCCAGATGAGGCACCACTGAACCGGCCAAAATGACGAGGCCTCTTATCAGACCCGTGACCACTACCCTGCAATAAGACCATCTCGACTCGCCTGGCCACATTAGCCGCCTACTGAAAATAAATATCACTGCCTGTCTCTCTGGCCATCTGTAGTCTAATCGACTGAACTAGCTCCTCAATAAACCTCCCCACCCTCTTCGGTCGGTGGGGAGTATCATGATAGCATGTCGGGCCAAAGTGATGAACCTGGTCTCATACTGTGTAACTGTTATTGAACCCTGCTGGAGACGCTCAAACTGCCTCCGGAGATCCTCTCTCTAGGTGACTGGAAGAAACTTTTCCAAGAACAAATCGGAGAACAGAGCCCAAGACAAAGGCGAAGATCCATCGGGTCTGGTCAAGCAATAATCCCTCCAACAAGTCTTGGAGGGACCAGAAAGGCGGAGAGTAGCAAAATCGACCCCATTGGTCTCCACGATCCCCATGTTCCGAAGAACCTCTTAGCAACTATCTAAGTAATCATGGGGATCCTCTTAAGGTGCACCACTGAAAGTATTAGGAAACAACTTGGTGAACCGGTCCAATCTCCATAAAGCATCAGCAGACATAGCTGCTCCCTCAACGGCCTGAGCCACAATACCCGGCTGAACTACCCCAGCTGTCTGAGGTGCTGGAGTCTGGAACTGAGAAGCTAACTGCTCAGGTGTGCGGGTGGCGGGAGTCTGGGCTCCTCCCCCAGCTTGAGAGACGGCTGGTGCTGTAGGAAGTAGACCTGCCTGAGCCACACTCTCCATAAGGCCCACTAAACAGACCAGAGCGTCCTGAAGTACCGGGGTGGCAATGAACCCCTCTGGGACATGAGCTGGTCCAACTGGGACTGTCTAAGCAGGAACATCATCGGCAAACTCTACCTGAGGATCCTCCACTAGGGCTGCTGCTCTGGGCTGAGCTATGGCCCTGCCTCGGCCCCTCGTAGGAGCTACAATGGGAGGATCGGGCTGCTGATCGGTAGATGAAGAAGCACGTGTTCTCTCCATCTGCGAGAGAATAGAATAGAAATTCAGTTAGCGTTTAGAATTCAAACCGCACGACATATAAGAATAGATGTGAAGTTATTCCTAGACTCTGCAGCCTCTGAGGGATAAGTACAGACGTCTCCTTACAGATCTCTCAGACTCTTCCAAGCTTGTCCGTGAATTGTGAGACCTAAGGAACCTAGTGCTCTGATACCAACTTGTCACGACCCGAATTTCCCACTGTCGGGTTCGTGATGGCGTCTAACGTTGAACCCGCTAGACAAGCCAACGTGTGTATTCAATTTAATTTATTCCTTGATTAGTAATTAAGAACAGTTGAGTTACAATATTAACATGAATGAAATATAAGACGAAGCAAGATATATATAAATATTCCAAAACAAAGCCTTTACAAAGTTTCACCAAAACTAGCCAAATCCCAGAATAGTGGAGTCACAACTTACGGACTGTCTAAGAGTAATACACATAAAAATCTAAAAAAAATAAGTACATTCGGTTCTGAATCAACTAGAACAGAAATACAAGGAAAATAGGAGGGGATGCCAAGGCCTGCGGACGCCAAACGGACTACCTCGGTGTCTCCGGGTGGACTGAAGGAAGCCTCCTAGCTCTAGTGTCCACAGGGTCCTCTACCAGGATCTGCACAACAAAAAGATGTGTAGGTGTAGTATCAGTAAAATCGACCCCATGTGCTAAGTAAGTGTCGAGCCTAACCTCGGCGAAGTAGTGACGAGGCTAGGGCACGACAATCAAGACAACCTATGCAATTTAATAATATTCGGAAAAAATAATAACAACAAGAATAACCAGATAAGTACAAGGGAAAAAGGGAAACATGCTGGGGGAAAACGATATCAGATAACAGAAATAACGAAATAAGACAACAGTTCAAATATCTAAGTATCAGCAGGAGATAACAAACACAGAGAAAACAAATGCATGGTACCACCCTTCGTGTTTTTACTCTCATCCTCACCAAATAATAATAAAGGCAAGTGCACGGCATCACCCTTCGTGCTTTTACTCTCATCCTCACCAAATAATAAATAGAAATGGCACGGCATCACCCTTCGTGCTTTTACTCTCATCCTCACCAAATAATAAATAGAAACGGCACGGCATCACCCTTCGTGCTTTTACACTCTCATCCTCACAATAAATAATACACGGCATCACCCTTCGTGCTTTACACTCTTCCTCACAGAAATCAATACACGACATCACCCTTCGTGCTTTACACTCTTCCTCACCCAAACAATATCAATAACAAAAGTTTGGAAAGGAAGGAATCAACAATATGAACCCTAACAATAAATCACAACATCCCGGCAAGGGAAAACCAATAGAAAATATCACCGCCCCGGCAAGGGACACAATTATAACCAATCTCACTCAAGTACATATCTTTACATAAGATTCCTCAACCGAAACAAATACTCAACAATATCTATTACCAAGAAATTCCACTAAATGAACAACCACCAAAATGAAATTCAAGCTATAACACAGTAATTATCTATGAAAATCACATAATTCTAATTTCCGACTCACGGGCATGATTGACACCAACGTAGGTACTCGTCACCTCACCTACACGTAGAACATGGTATAAACACATAGCAATTAAGACTCAACACCTGTTCTCTCAAGCTAAAGTTAGGCTAAACACTTACCTTGACTTCCATGACCAAAATCAAGCCTCAATCTCCGCTTTTCCTTTTGAATTCGACTCCAAATCGATTGTATCTAGATATAATTGACTCAATAACATCAATAAATGCTAAATAATTCAATTCCAAAACATAATTATAGATTTCCTAACATTCTTCCCAAAAAGTCAAAAATTGATCCTGGGCCCGCTTGGTAAAAACACGAGTTTCGGACCAAAATCCGATCACCCATTCACCCACGAGCCCGAATATGTAATTAGTTTTGAAATCCGACCCCAAAACGAGGTCTAAATTCTAATTAATCAAAAAGCCCTAACTCTACCCAAATCCCTAATTTTCTACCCTTAAGAACATGATTTAGTCCTAAACATCTAATGGGCGTTGATAAAAATTGAATAAAAAGAGTCTAAGTATACATACCTATGAATTTGTAGTGAAGTTCTCTTTCAAAAATCACTCAATTTGGAGTTTGGAAGAAGAAGTTATGAAATTTTGGTTTAATATTGTACAGGTTCTGTTTTAAAAATCACTGGGAAAAAATTGTTCATCGCGTTCGCGAGCCCTTGGCCGCGTTCGCGTAGGTCTGACTTACTTGGCCTATGCGTTAGCAAGCTTTAGGCCGCGTTCGCGTAGGGAAAATCCTACCCCATCCCAGATTGTGTTGTGCATTCACATGAGTTGCACCGCGAACGCGAAGGTCAAAGACCTGGACACCAGATACATCACTCAAACACCAGATATTTTAGTCTAACAAAGCCCTGACGCCTACCCGAAACTCACCCGAGCCCTTGGGGCTCCAAACCAAATATGCACACAACCTCAAAAACATCCAACAGAATTACTCGTGCGATCAAATCTCCAAAATGACATCTTAAACAACGAATTTATCATAAAAATCAAAGAAAACTTCCAAAACTTTCGAAGTATCAAAATTTACAACTGTGGGTCCGAATCACGTCAAACGACTTCCTTTTCTTGCCAAATTTTACAGACATAATATAAATATTATATTGAACCTGTACCGGGATCTGGAACCAAAATACGGGCCGGATACCACAGATTTCAAATATAATTAAACTTTTAAAATCCTTTATATTTTCAGAAAGACAATTTCTTTCAAAAATTCATTTCTCGGGCTTGGGTCCTCGAAATTTGATTCCGGGCATACGCCCAAGTCCCATAGTTTCCTACTGACCCTACGGGACCGTCAAATTAGGGGTTCGGGTCCGTTTACCAAAAATGTTGACCAAAGTCAACTTAATTCAAATTTCAAAAACAAAACTATCAAATTTGTCAGTTTTTCACATAAAGGCTTCCCGGTTACATGCCCGGGCTGTGCACGTAAATTGAGGTGAGATAAAAGGAGGTTTTCATGACCTCGAAACACAGAATTGACTTATAAAACACAGGATAACCTTTTGGGTCATCACATGATCATTTCCAGACACTAGCATAACCCAGTGATCTCCTTTTTCAGGCAACATCATAACTTGTTGACCTTTCCAGACACCAGCATAACCTGGTGATCATTTCCTGACAACATCATAACCTGTTGATCATTTCCAAACACTAGCATAACCCGATGATCTCCTTTTTCAGGAAACAGCATAACCTATTGACCTTTTCAGACACCAACATAACTTGGTGATCTTTTCCTTGCAACAACATAACCTGTTGACCTTTCCAGACACCAGCATAACCTGGTGATCGTTTCCTGACAACAACATAACCTGTTGATCTTCTCCAGATATCGGCATAACCCGGCAATCTCTGTGATGACCCAAAAGGTCATCTTATGTAAATATAATTATGACTGTATTCCGAGGCCCCGAAAGCCTCCGTTAATCTCACCTCGATGTGCATGTGCAGACCGAGCGCGTTGCCGGGAAACCTTTATGTGAAAACTTGATAAAGGGTTGAATTTATGATAATTAATTGAATAAAGTTGACTTTGGTAAATATTTTTAGTAAACGGACCCGGACCCGTGAATTGGCACTCCTGGAAGGTCCGTAGGAAAATATGGGACTTGGGCGTATGCTCAGAATCGAATTCCGAGGACCCAAGACTGAGAAATGACTTTTTAAAGAAAATTATTGTCTGAAAATAATAAAGGCTTATGTAAATGAACCTTGATGTGAAACCTGTGCTACCGGGCCCGTATTATGGTTTCGGAGCTGGGAACATGTTCAATATGTGTTATTTAAGTTATCTGTGAAATTTGGTAAGAAACGGACTTGATTTGACGAGTTTCGGATCAAAATGGGAAATTTAGAGTTAATGAAGTTTTGAGAAATTTCATAGAATTTGAAATTTGGTTTGGAATGTGATTTTATGTTACCGAGGTCCGAATACAATTCCGAGACCAGGAATAGTTCCGTTATGTCATTTATGACTTGTCTTCAAAATTTGGGGTTGTTCTGAGTAGTAGAGGTCGGTCAGGCGCGTTGTTATAGAAATCAAGAACTTAGAAATCCTTAAGTTTGATCCTAGGGGTTTTGAGGGGTGATTATTAGATTTAGCTCTGTTTTGGGTGTTCCGAAGGCTCGAGCGAGTTCGTATTATTAGTTAGGACTTGTTGGTATATTTGGACGGGGGCTCGGGTGGGCCCAGGTGCCTCCCGGACACCACACGAGGCCAAAAACCAGCTGAAGATGCAGCTGGTGCACTTGATCTGGTGTGATCGCAGGTGCGGGACCGCTCCTGCGGTCCCAGCCTCGCAGATGCGAAGGTTCCGCAGGTGCGGTTCCTCTTCCACAAGAGCGGTCTCCAGCTCCGCAGGTGCGACCCCAGCCCCTCTTGCCCAATTCCGCAGGTGCGAGCCCCATCTCGCAGGTGCGAGACTGCAAGTGCGTTCCTCGAACCGCAGGTGCAGAATCTCTGTAGGCCAGGCAGTGAAATTTCATTTAAATATGGGATTGAGTCATTTCTTCCATTTTCCATCTTCTTCCTTGTGTTATTTGGGAGCTTCCAAGAGGGCCTTCAACCTAGTACTTGAGGTAAGTAAATTCCCCTATCTAACACTAGTTTCAAACATTAATTCCTAGTTAAATTTCCTACTAAATTATCAAAAATCATAGAATTAGGTAGTAATTTTAGGGGTCTTGAGGGTTTTGTGATTTTCCATTTTAGGCCATGAATTCAAGTAGAAATCACACCTTAATGATCCTTAGGCTATGGGTGAGTGATCCTTGCGAGAATTTTTGAAATTTTATCATGCGGGACCGGGGTTGGAACTTGGGAATTCTTCAAGAATAGCGATTTATTTGAATAGCTAAGATAACTTCCCACATTGTGCATGCATTGATTCAACTGTACCTCTTTTGGCTAGTTGCGAGTCCTCAAGTGTAGCGTTCGGAGTTTCAGGCGCAATTGTGGTCCCTGGGGTAGATTCGACACGAGGTGAGTCTTCTTTCTAACCTTGTAAGAGGGAATTGCCCCCATAGGTGATGTATATGCTATTTATAAATTGTTCGAGGGCTACGTATTCACCACGTGACGAGATTCCGTATGTAGCGACTATCATTGTTATGTCTGGGTAGTTAGGCCCACATCATGCCTTATATGCTTCCTCGTAATGCCTTATATGCTTCCTTGCAATGCTTTATATGATTCATTATGACATCATATGTACTATGAGATTATGTTTTGTATAGTATTGTTCCTCTGAGGCTTCATGAAAAATTGTTGAATGGAAAGGAATTTGTTATGGAAAGAAAGTATTGTAATATATATGGGATCGGGCCGTACGCCACGACAGAGTTGAAAAAGTAATTGAAGTGTATATATATGGGATCGGGCCGTACGCCATGGCAGAGTTGAAAAGAAATTGAAATATATATGGGATCGGGCCGTACGACATGGCAGAGTTGAAAAGAAATTGAAATATATATGGGATCGGGCCGTATGCCACGACAGTGTTGAGAAGTATTGTGATATATATGGGATCGGGCCGTACGCCGCGGCAGTGTTGAAAGGTAATTGTGATATATACGGGATCGGGTCGTACGCCACGGCAGTGTTGAGAAATACTTGAAGTACATATGGGATCGGAACGTACGCCACGGCGAGTTTAGAAGGTACCTTATGGGAGCGGGTCGTACGCCACAACGGATCTAAGATTTGGTGATTATTGTTTCGTTTTGGTGGTCTTACCCTTGAAAGTGTATTATTGCTTAACTCAGTAGTTGTTTGGATTTATGCTCTTGATATGTACTTGTTGTTTATTTCCTGACATGCCTATTGTATTTCATTATATTCTATCATATGTTATTATTGTTGGACCTTAGTGAGTATCGAGTCGACCTCTCGTCACTACTTCTTCGAGTTTAGGCGGGATACTCACTGGGTACATATTTACTTAATATGTACTCATGCTGCACTTCTGTACTTAACTGTATAGGTTCTGAGGCCGGTGCTTCTGGTTATTGTACCGGAGATAGATCCTGAGCTTGTGGACTTCATGGTGAGTTGCTTCCTCTGGCGATTCCCAGCAGCACCATAGAGTTTTCACTTACTTTTGTTATTTTCCCCGTCTATTTCATCCAGACTGTGGATTTGTATACATATTACTTTCCTTTGTATATTCCGTTCGTATGCCCATGACTCTCGTGACACTAGTTCATGGCACACGCCTAGTGTATATTTTAGGTTTTGGGTTGCATAGGAATACATATGCTTTATTTTGGCCATGTAGTGTTATGCTTTTATTTGCGTATCAAGATATCATCATGTTTAACTGTTTAAAATTTGTAAATATCGACTTGTTTAATTAAATAGGAAGGGTAACACTTAGTGTAATTTGTATTGGCTTGCCTAACCCCGTCGTTGGGCGCCATCACGACTTGGATTAGGATTCTGGGTCGTGACAATGTGGTATTAGAGCCCTAGGTTCACGTAAGTCTCACGAGTCATGGGCAAGCCCAGTAGAGTCTTGCGGATCGGTAAGGAGACGTCTCTACTTATCTTCAGGAGGCTACGGGGTGTTAGGAAACTTCCCTTTATTCATATCCTGTCGTGCAATCTATGATGTACTCAAACTTATTCTTCTATTCTCTCAAAGATGGTGAGGACGCATGCATCCGATGTTTCTGGCCTGGGAGATGCTGCTGCCCCCGCCGCCCGAGGTCGGGGTAGAGGTAGGGGTATAGCACCTGCTCGAGGTAGGGGACGAGGACATCCCAAAGCTACACCAGTGGCACCACTATAGGACCTTATTATGGGGGAGTAGGATGAGGTGCCTCCAGTAGCACCTGCTCTAGTGGATTTCATGACGGGGCCAATCTTCTAGGAGGTCATGGGCCGTATGCTGAGATTCATGGACACTATGTCCCAAGCTTGTTTATTTCTAGTCGACCCTGCTACTTCTCAGGCGGGAGGGGGAGTCCAGACCCCTACCGCTCAGGCCACAGGTCAGGCAGCAGCAACACGTCATACCCCGGGCACACCGCCCGTGGGAGGGGTTCAGCCCGTAGTAGCAGCCCCAGAGCCCAGGCCAGTTGTAGAGGGTGACCAGCAGAAGATGTTGGATAGATGGACCCGACTTCGCCCTCCAGTATTTGGGGGTAAGCGGGGAGAGGATGCTCAGAATTTTATTGATAGGTGCAGGGACAGACTGCGTAACATGAGGATTTTGGAGTCCCAGGGAGTTGATTTCACCACATTTCAGTTAGGGGGCAGAGCTCGCAGGTGGTGGAAGTCATATATTCTCAGCAGAGCAGCAGATTATCCTCCTGTCACTTGGGATCAGTTCGCTCAGCTATTTCTAGACAGATATATTTCACCTTCTGAGAGGGAGGAGCTACGGGGTCAGTTTGAGCGACTTGAGCAGGGGCAGATGTCAGTGACTGATTATGTGGCTAGATTTTCCGAGTTATCTCTCCATGACCTTATGATATTGCCTACTGATGCCGAGAGGGTGCGAAGGTTTGTGGCAGGCTTGCATCCAGGTATTAGGGCCTCTATGGCCCGAGAGGTGCAGATGGGTACCCCCTACAAACTTGTAGTCAAGATAGCTAGACGGATTGAGGGGTATCGGTTGAGGAGCAGGGAACAGGGTCAGCAGGGTCAGCGGAACAAGAGGGCTAGGTTCTCAGGAGAGTTCAGGGATGTTTCCACTAGGAGCAGGGGTCAGTTCAGGGGTGGCCAGCCCAACAGACCTTCATATTCGGCACCCCCACTACCCCCTCGAGGTGGTTCAGTGAGGCCTCAGTTCGGCGCTATGCCAGAGCGTTCCTATCGTCCTCCATCCATCCAGGGTGCACCTAGCGGTTATTCCAGTCATCAGAGATCCTCTAGTTCTTATTTTAGTGCCTAACGAGAGGGTTCACACCGCCCTCCGGCTATTCAGGGTTCTTCCTCTTTCGGGCAGCGAGCTGTAGCACCAGGAGGTTGTTTCGAGTGTGGGGAGCTAGGTCATACGCGGAGGTATTGTCCTAGGTATCGGGGCAAGGCAGTGCAGAAGAGTTATCAGCCTCGGAGTTCAGCACCAGCAGTCCGGCCACCTTGAGGTGGAGGACAGGTCGACAGGGGTCGTCCTAGAGGGGGAGGCCAGTCAGGAGGAGGTCAGTTAGTTCCTGTTCACTCTGGGGGAGTTCAGTCTTCCGGAGCCTCAGCCAGATTTTATGCCATTCCGTCCAGATCAGATGCAGTGGCCTCAGACGCCGTAATCACAAGTATTATCTCAATATGTGGTAGAGAGGCTTCGGTACTATTTGATCCAGGATCCACGTATTCATATGTTTCAGTACTATTTGCTCATTTCCTGGATATCCCTCGTGAGTCCTTGGGTTACCCTATATATGTGTCCACTATTGTGGGCGATTCTGTGGTGGTAGACCAGGTCTACCGATCTTGTGTGATCACTTTTTGCGGTTTCGATACTAGAGCAGATCTTTTATTGCTGGATATGATTTATTTTGAGGTTATCCTAGGGCATGGATTGGCTATCTCCTTATCATGTTGTGTTAGATTGCCATGCCAAGTCAGTCACTTAAGCCATGCCTGAGTCGCCTAGGCTAGAGTGGAGAGGTTCTTCAGTTAGTGCCTCCAGCCGGGTCATTTCCTTCATGAAGGCTCGGCATATGGTCGAGAAGGGTTGTTTGGCTTACCTTGCTTATGTGAGAGACACCACCGCTGAGTCTTCGACCATTGATTCAGTGCCGGTGGTGCGAAAGTTTTCAGACGTATTTCCTTCAGATCTTCCAGGCATGCCTCCAGATCGAGATATTGATTTCTGTATTGATTTAGCTCCATATACTCAACCTATTTCTATTCCCCTGTATCGTATGGCTCCCAAGGAGCTGAAATAGTTAAATGAGAAACTTGAGGAGTTGTTGGCTAAGGGGTTCATCAGGCCGAGTGTATCGTCGTGGGGTGCTCTGGTCCTATTTCTGAAGAAGAAGGATGGGTCTATGAGGATGTGTATTGATTACCGCTAGCTGAATAAGGTCACTATTAAGAATAAGTATCCTCTATCGCGCATCGATGATTTATTTGACCAGTTGCAGGGTGCTCGTGTGTTTTCCAAGGTTTATTTGAGATCGGGTTATCATCATTTGAAGATTCGGGCTTCAGATGTTCCGAAGACTACATTTCGTACCAGATATGGCCATTATGAGTTCCTGGTGATGTCCTTTGGTTTAACTAATGCCCCATCAACATTTATGGACTTGATGAATAGAGTATTCAGGACGTATATTGATTCCTTCGTCATCGTCTTCATTGATGACATCTTGATTTATTCGTGGAGCCTAGGTGAGCATGAGCAGCATTTGAGAGTTGTGCTCCAAACCTTGNTGATTCGTAGAGGGGTTCTCTTCTATTGCAGCTCCATTGACCAGATTGACTCAGACAAATGCCCCGTTTTGGTGGTCCGACGAGTGTGAGGCAAGCTTTCAGAAGCTCAAGTCAGCTTTGACCTCAGCACCAGCTCTGTCATTGCCTTCCGGTTCTGGGATGTATACCGTGTATTGCGACGCCTCACGCGTCAGGTTGGGATGTGTGTTGATGCAGGATGGCAGGGTTATTACTTATGCTTCGCGCCAGCTGAAGGCTCCTGAAAGGAATTATCCCGTGCATGACTTAGAATTGGCGGCGATTGTTCATGCTTTGAAGATTTGGCAGCACTATTTGTATGGTGTGTCATGTGAGGTCTACACTAACCACCGCCAGTTTGCAGCACTTATTCAAGCATAGGGACCTTAATTTGAGGCATCGAAGATGGCTTGAGTTGTTAAAAGATTATGATCTCACTATTTTGTATCACCTAGGCAAGGCGAATGTAGTAGCAGATGCTTTGAGCAGGAGGGCAGCGAGTATGGGTAGCTTGGCCTACATTGCAGCTGAGGAGAGACCTTTAGCCTTGGACATTCAGTCATTGGCCAATCGCCTTGTGAGATTGGTCCTTTCGGAGCCTCGTCGAGTTTTGGCTCATGTAGTTGCTCAGTCTTCATTGTTGGGGGAGATTAAGGCTCGGCAGTTTGATGATACATGCCTTGCAGAGCTTCGGGATACGGTGGTCCAGGGAAGGACCAAGGAGGTTACTTTGGGAAAGGATGGTGCCTTGAGGCTCCAGGGCCGTTTATATGTTCCTAATATTAATGGCCTGAGGAAGAGAATTCTAGAAGAGGCCCACAATTCTTGGTATTCTGTTCATCCGGGTGCGACGAAGATGTACCATGATTTGAAGCAGCACTGCTGGTGAAGGCGGATGAAGAAGGATATAGTGCAGTATGTGGCTAGGTGTCTCAATTGTCAGCAGGTCAAGTACGAGCACCAGAGGCCAGGAGGCTTATTTCAGTAGATGCCCATTCCTGAGTGAAAATAGGAGCACATCACTATGGACTTCGTGGTGGGGTTGCCACGGACTTTGCGGAAGGTTGACGTGGTTTGGGTCATCGTGGATAGATTGACCAAATCGGCGCATTTCATTCCTGTGGCTAATACTTATACTACAGAGAGGCTGGCCCAGATTTATATTCGGGAGATAGTCCAGTTGCACGGTGTACCGGTGTCCATTATATCAGATCGAGGTCCTCAGTTCACCTCGCATTTCTAGAGAGCATTTCACAGTGAGATGGGCGCTCATATAGATCTCAGCTCAGCATTTCACCCTCAGACTGATGGTCAGTCAGAGTGTACAGTTCAGATTTTGGAGGATATGCTCAGGGCTTGTGTGATTGATTTTGGGGGTCAGTGGGACCAGTTCTTGCCTTTGGCGGAGTTTGCATACAATAACAGTTATTAGTCCAACATCGAGATGGCTCCATTCGAGGCTTTATATGGCCAGCGATGTCGTTCTCCTAACGGGTGGTTTGAGCCTGGCGAGGCCAAGTTATATGGCACAGATCTGGTGAGAGATACTTTAGATAGGGTGAAGATTATTCAGGAAAGACTCCGCACAGCTCAGTCCAGATAGAAGAGTTACGCAGATCAGCGGGCGCGTGATGTAGCATTTATGGAGGGAGATAAGGTTATGTTGAAGGTTCCACCGATGAAGGTCGTCATGAGATTCGGGAAGAAGGGCAAGCTAAGCCCCAGGTTTATAGGCCCTTTCGAGGTGTTGAGGCGAGTCGGGGAGGTTGCTTATGAGCTCGCTCTACCTCCCGCCTTATCAGGAGTCCATCCGGTATTTCATGTATCCATGCTCTGGAGATATCATGCCGATTTCTTTCACGTGATTGATTTTAACACTATTCAGTTAGATGAGAAGTTGGGCTTCGAGGAGGAGCCAATTGCTATTATTGATAGGCAGGACCGCCAGTTGAGGTCTAAGAGAATTTCTGCCGTAAAGGTCCAGTGGAGGGGCCAACCAGTCGATGAGGCGACTTGGGAGTCCGAGGAGAACATGCGGAGCAGGTATTCGCAGCTATTCAGCACTTCAGGTACGATTCTACGTCCATTCGAGGACGGACGTTTGTTTTAGAGGGGGAGATTGTGATGACCCAAAAGGTCATATTATGTAAATATAATTATGACTGTGTTCCGAGGCCCCGAAAGCCTCCGTTAATCTCACCTCGATGTGCGTGTGCAGCCCGGGCGCGTTGTCGGGAATCCTTTATGTGAAAACTTGATAAAGGGTTGAATTTATGATAATTAATTGAATAAAGTTGACTTTGGTCAACGTTTATAGTAAACGGACCCGGACCCAAGAATTAGCGGTCCCAAAAGGTCCGTAGGAAAATATGGGACTTTGGCGTATGCCCAGAATCAAATTCCGAGGACCCAAGTCCGAGAAATGAATTTTTAAAGAAAATTGTTGTCTGAAAATAATAAAGGCTTATGAAAATGAACCTTTATGTTAAACCTGTGCTACCGGGCCCGTATTATGGTTCCGGAGCCCGGAACAGGTTCAATATGTGTTATTTAAGTTATCTGTGAAATTTGGTAAGAAACAGACTTGATTTGACGGGTTTCGGATCAAAATGGGAAATTTAGAGTTAATGAAGTTTTGAGAAATTTCATAGAATTTGAAATTTGGTTTGGAAAGTAATTTTATGTTACCGAGGTCCGAATGCAATTCCGAGACCGAGAATAGTTCCGTTATGTCATTTATGGCTTGTCCGCAAAATTTGGGGTCATTTTGAGTAGTATAGGTCGGTCCGGCGCGTTGTTATAGAAATCAAGAACTTAGAAATCCTTAAGTTTGATCCTAGGGGTTTTGAGGGGTGATTATTAGATTTAGCTCTGTTTTGGGTGTTCCGAAGGCTCGAGCGAGTCCGTATTATTAGTTCGGACTTGTTGGCATATTTGGACGGGGGCTCGGGTGGGCCCAGGTGCCTCTCGGACACCACACGAGGCCAAAAACCAGCTGAAGATGTAGCTGGTGCACCTAATCTAGTGTGACCGCAGGTGCGGTTGCCCAGCCGCATGTGCAGGACCGCTCCTGCGGTCCCAGCCTTGCAGGTGCGAAGGTTCCACATGTGCGGTTCCTCTTCCGCAGGAGCGGTCTCCAGCTCCGCAGGTGCGACCCCAGCCCCTCTTGCCCAATTCCGCAGGTGCGAGCCCCATCTCGCAGGTGCGAGACCGCAGGTGCGGAATCCCTGTAGGCCAGGCAGTGAAAAACACGGGATTGAGTCATTTATTCCATTTTCCATCTTCTTCCATGTGTTATTTGGGAGCTTCCAAGAGGGCCTTCAACCTAGTACTTGAGGTAAATAAATTCCCCTATCTAACACTAGTTTCAAACATTAATTCCTAGTTAAATTCCCTACTAAATTATCAAAAATCATAGAACTAGGTAGTAATTTTAGGGTTCTTGAGGGTTTTGTGATTTTCCATTTTAGGCCATGAATTCAAGTAAAAATCATACCTTAATGATCCTTAGGCTATGGGTGAGTGATCCCTTCGAGAATTTTCGAAATTTGATCATGCGGGACTGGGTTAGAACTTGGGAATTCTTCAAGAATAGCGATTTACTTGAATAGCTAAGATAACTCCCCACATTGTGCATTCATTGATGCAATTGTACCTCTTTTGGCTAGTTGCGAGTCCTCGGATGTAGCGTTCGGAGTTTCGGGCGCAATTGTGGTCAGAGGGGTAGATTCGACACGAGGTGAGTCTCCTTTCTAACCTTGTAAGAGGGAATTGTCCCCATAGGTGATGTATATGCTATGTGTAAATTGTTCGGGGGCTACGTACGCACCAAGTGACGAGAGTCCGTACGTAGAGGATATCATTGTTATGTCTGGGTAGTTAGGCCCATATCATGCCTTATATGTTTCCTCGTAATGCCTTATATGCTTCCTTGCAATGCTTTATATGATTCATTGTGACTTCATATGTACTAGGATATTATGTTTTGTATAGTATTGTTCCTCTGAGGCTTTATGGAAAATTGTTGATTGTAAAGGAATTGGTTATGGAAAGAAAGTATTGTAATATATATGGGATCGGGCCGTACGCCACGGCAGAGTTGAAAAAGTAACTGAAGTGTATATATATGGGATCGGTCCGTATGCCACGGTAGAGTTGAAAAGAAATTGAAATATATATGGGATCGGGCCGTACGCCACGGCACAGTTGAAAAGAAATTGAAATATATATGGGATCGGGCCGTACGCCACGGCAGTGTTGAGAAGTATTGTGATATATATGGGATCGGGTCGTACGCCACGGCAGTGTTGAAAGGTAATTGTGATATATACGGGATCTGGCCATACGCCACGACAGTTTTGAGAAATACTTGAAGTACATATGGGATCGGGTCATACGCCACGGTGAGTTTAGAAGGTACCTTATGGGAGCGGGCCGTACGCCACGACGGATCTATGATTTGGTGATTATTGTTTTGTTTCGGTGGTCTTACCCTTGAAAGTGTATTATTGCTTAACTCAGTAGTTGTTTGGATTCTGCTCTTGATATGAACTTGTTGTTTATTTCTTGACATGCCTACTGTATTTCATTATATTCTATCATATGTTATTACTGTTGGACCTTAGTGAGTATCGAGTCGACCTCTCGTCACTACTTCTTCGAGTTTAGGCGGGATACTCACTGGGTACATATTTACTTAATATGTACTCATGCTACACTTCTGTACTTAACTGTACAGGTTCTGAGGCCGGTGCTTCTGGTTATTGTACCGGAGATAGATCCTGAGCTTGTGGACTTGACTTCAGGGTGAACTGCTTCCTCTGGCGATTCCCAGCAGCACCATGGAGTTTGCACTTACTTTTGTTATTTTCCCCGTCTATTTCATCCAGACTGTGGATTTGTATATATATTACTTTCCTTTGTATATTCTGTTAGTATGCCCATGACTCTCGTGACACTAGTTCCTGGCACACGCGTAGTGTATATTTTGGGTTTTGGGTTGCATAGGCATACATATGCTTTATTTTGGCCATGTAGTGTTATGCTTTTATTTGCATATCAAGCTATCATCATGTTTAACTGTTTAAAATTTGTAAATATCGACTTGTTTAATTAAATGGGAAGGGTAACACTTAGTGTAATTTGTATTGGCTTGCCTAACCCCGTCGTTGGGCGCCATCATGACCTGAATTAGGATTCTAGGTCGTGACAATCTCTCTCATGGCAACAGCATAACCTGTTGACCTTTTCCTAGACACCAGCATAACCTGGTGATCTCTTTCTTGACAACGGCATAACCCGTTGATCCTTCCCCAGACACCGGCATAACCTGGTGATCTTTTCTTAACGACAGCATAACCTGTCGATATTTTCCAACATAGAGTCTCCAATCCCTAGTGATTTTACTTTGAGGCATAGGGTATCCACTCCCTAGTCTACACTAAATCCGGGTACACCATTCCCGTCTTTTCATTGCTTTCAATAATAAAGTAGCATAGATTTTATTACAATAACTCACGAAATTGTCCTGGTGAAAACTGGGGCAGAAAATTTCTTTCGTTTGTTTTTTATTTTGCGCAGATTACAATTTAGGACAATGGATTCGAGACGACCAAAAGAAGAAGTTTCGATCCAGAATAAATGAAAAGAAGAACAGAGAAGGCCAAACCCTAAGTATGGAAGCGGAAAAGATGTGGACTGCTCAAGACAGATTGAAGTAACAAGCTATTCATGTCACTTCTTGATCCGAAAAGCAGAAGAAGATTGAACCGACACATACAACTAACAAGCATCAAGATTCAGATCAGAGTCTGCGTGAAGAAACAACCAAGACTCAAGATCAAGCTTCAGAAGACTCATAGATAGGAATCTTGTAACTCGTAAATGATAAGTTTAGTTTAGTCGTTTTCATTTTGATTTTTGGTGTAATAAGCAGATCAGCAAGCGGTAACAGCAGCAACAACAGTGAAATCACGGCTTTTCGGTAGTCCCAGCTACCAAACCTCCCAGAACTACAATGACCTGATTCCTTTATAGCCAAGAATATGTAGGCAACCTCTGAAGCAAGGTTCGGTCAAAACGTTTTCAAAATGCTTCCACAGGGAGTACCAAACGGGCAAAAATTGCTCGTATTTGCTCACTTTATCTTTGCCCGAAAACTCTTCATGTTCTCGAGCAAAGAGGGGCAGTTGTGAGCACCCAATTTTTGCCCCGCATGGAAATTACTTCTAAAAATAATCAAAAAATAATTTTAATAAATGTTAGGAGTTTTTCTTTATTTAGATGCATTTTTCATGCATGTTTAATACTTTAAAATTATAGAAAAATCATAAAAATTATCACATTTTCATTTCATTCCACCTTAGTTTTAATTTGCATTTTTAAGAATTAATTACTTATCATGTTGTAAAATTAATACAACAAAAATACTTTAGTAATTTCATATTCATTTTTCAGTTGATTAATTATTTAAAAATAGTAAAGTAAGTCAAGTTTGCAAAATGGTTTGATTTGGATTATTGAGTTGTAGTGGCTAATTTTGCAACATTCAAAGCATGAAAAGAAGAGAAGGGTGTTAAAGTTAAAATCGGACTTGGGCCAGCAATCAGGCCCAATTCTTTACCAAACTCCGCCCAACTCAACTCCCCCTAACTGGTCCAGCCCCCTAATAACTAAACGGTGTCGTTTTCCCTTCCCGGATTTCCTTTACAAAAAGGAAAATATCAAAACCCTAAAAGATCGGACCTAATTCCCAAGACCTCGCAGTCGTTCCCCCCTTTCTTCCTCCTCATTTCTCACCCAAAACACACAAAAAATCAGAGACGAAGATAAAATCCCTCCCCCTGAAGAACGCCGTATTCCTACTATTCTTCCTCATCTCTAACTAGAATAGAATACACACACACGAGCAGCAACCCTAATTCCTCTTTTCTTTAGAAACAAATGAATTGAGCCGCCAATCACCTCTGAATCCTCTCACCTTTAACCCCTGAAATTCTCCCCTCTCTTTCTGACTTCTTCAGACTAAAACAAACCAAAATCACACACTCAACAACATTCAGCAACAAACGAAAAGAAAGAAGAAAATTGAAAATTTTAAAAGATTTTGAATGTTGAAAACACAAAAGAGGTTCAAAAATGAGAAGAATTTCTAGAAAATTCGACTTCGATTTTCAGAAAACGAAAGGAAAAACTAAGAGAGTTTAGAATGCTGATTTCAATTTTGATTCCTCGTTCGTATAACTTTTGGTTTTAAAAGCTGTTTGAGTTCGGAGAAATGGCCATTTCCGTCCGGGTTGATTGGTGGTTGAAGTTGTTGTCGGACCTCGGAGTTTGCTGTTTGCTATCGTACTGCTATTGTTCTGCTAGCTGAGCTTCTCCTTAACATTTCAAGACCTTTATTTGGTCAAGGCTGTGCTATTTTCCTGCAAATAGGTACACATATATCCCTGTTCCTTTGTGTTTTACTTGTGTATGAATGACATCAAATTGATTGGTGTTAATGTGATGATGCAATTCTTCTTGAAATTAGCTGCAAGATTACAAAATTTGACTAGTCATTGAGATTGAGTGAGAACTTTGATTTATATACATGTATTATCTTATGTTATTAAGAATTGGTCAGATCTTCTATTTTTAGTTGTTGAAGTAGATTTTGTGTTCAAATAGTGTATATATTTTCTGTTAATAATTTCAGTGGTTAGGCTATGTAGAAAAATGAAAGTTTGGTTTTGGTAAATTTATATTAGTCTATGAGGTATTTGTTCGTGAAATTCTATCCATATGTTTGGGTGCTGCGTGTTTGAATGTCAAATGGTTAGAACAATGAGTTCCTGTCATTTTGTGTGGCATGTTTGTATTTTCATGACTTGTGGGGGAAATATGTTGTCTTCAAGTATGGCACCAGATGCTTTTAACTAAGCTAATTGCAAAATGTCTAGTTCCTTCCTATTATGACTCACTCTTCACGATTAGGATGGTTCAGCTATAGAAAGTTTTCTCTAAGTGATTTCATGTATCTTTGGTTTGAAGCACTAAATTTGAGTCTTTACAGAAAGCCAGTGACTATGGGTACGGTTCCCGTAGCATGGTTGTGATACATAATACCCATTTCGGGTATGCATTTCATGTGACCCGACCCTAACTTCAAATAATAATAAAAATAACGATGTAGTAAATCGCGGGTGCATTTCATGTGGCATCGTTTACAATGTGTCCAAAAACGACAAGTGCACGCCATCGTGACTTGTTTCAGAATAATCCATAAATATTAAAAGCGACTAAAAAGTAAAAAGGGCTAAAATGCACAATAGGTTCAAAATATGTAAATAATCAGATAATAATGCGAAATATCAATAGTTAAGGGACCGTGCTAGAACCACAGAATCCGAGAGTGCCTAACGCCTTCTCCCTGTCACGACCCAAACCTCGATTCAGGTCGCGATGGCGCCCAACGACGAGGTTAGGCCAGCCAATATAGAAACACTAAGTGTTACCATTCCCCGTTACGCAAATTTCATATTTTAACCAATTTTAAACAGATATAAACATGCTAATGGCGGTGATGTGAAATAAAACTACAAGTGCGGAAAATCAACCAATAGGCATGTCACATAACATATGTACAGCCAACAACCAAAAATATACACTATGTGTGTGCCAGGAACTAGTGTCACGAGTGCCACGGGCAACTACTGAATATACAATGACTACAATATATACAGGGTCTCAGTCTGAATGAAATGGACAGAGAATATAACAAAAGAACTCCAGGGTGCTGCTAGGAAGTCACCGGGAAAGCAGCTCACCGTGAAGTATGACCACGCTATCAATATCTAGCACCGGCCTGATAATCAGACGTACCAGCCTCCGGACCTGTACAGTCAAGTACAGAAAGAAAAGAAAGTGCATCATGAGTACGTATTAAATAAATATGTACCTAGTGAGTATCCCGCCTAAACTTGAAGAAGTAGTGATGAGAGGTCGACTCGATACTCACTAAGGTTCAACAGTACTAACATATGATAGAATATAATGAAATATAGTAAGCATGTCAGGGAAAATAAGCAACAAGTGTATATATCAAAAGCAGAAATCCAAACAATTGTTAAACTAAACAATAAAGCACTTTCAAGGGTAAGACCACCGAACGATACAATAATCACAAATTCTTAGATCCGCCGTGGCGTACGGCCAGCTCCCATAAGGTACGTTCTACACGCGCCGTGGCGTACGGCCCGATCCCATAATCATTTCAATTTCCTTCCAACACTGCCGTGGCGTACGGCCTGATCCCATATATTTCATAATTTCTCAACACTGTCGTGGCGTACGGCCCGATCCCATATACATATCACAATTACTTCTCAACACTGTCGTGGCGTACGGACCGATCCCATATATATTCAATTACTTTCAGCACTGTCATGGCGTACAACCCGATCCCATATATATTCAATTACTTTCAACACTGCCGTGGCGTACGGCCCGATCCCAATATCTTACAATACTTACTTTCCATAACAAATTCCTTGCCATTCAACAATTTTCCATAAAGCCTCAGAGGAACAACACTATACAAAACATAATCTCATAGTACATATGGCGTCACAATAAATCATATAAAGCATTACAAGGAAAACATATCAGGCATTACGAGAAAAGCATATAAGGCATTACGAGAAAGCATATAAGGCATGATGTGGGCCTAACTACCCGGACATAACAATAATAGCCGCTACGTACGGACTCTCGTCACTTGGCGCGTACGTAGCCCCCAAACAATTTACACATAGCATATACATCACCTATGATTCCCTCTTACAAGGTTAGAAAGGAGACTCACCCCGTGTCGAATCTACCCCTCGGACCACAATTGCTCACGAAACTCTGAACTCTACACCCGAGGACTCACAACTAGCCAAAAGGTAAACAATAACATCAATGCATGCACAATGCGGGAAATTACTCTAGTTATTTACTGAAATCGCTATTCTTGAAGAATTTCCAAATTCCAACCCCGGTCCCGCATGTTCAAATTCCGAATATTCTCGAAGGGATCACTCACCCATAGCCTAAGGATCATTAATGTGTGATTTCTACTTAAATTCATGGCCTAAAACGGATAATCACAAAATCCTCAAGAACCCTAAAATTACTACCTAATTCTATGGTTTTAGATAATTTAATAGTGAATTTAACTAAGAATTAATGTTTGAAACTAGTAAAACTATGGAATTTACTTACCTCAATAACAGTGGTGGAAGGTCCCTTGAAGAGCTCTCTAAAAACTTGAGGAGGAAGATGAAAATGGAGGAAAAAAATGCTAAGTCCCGTATTTTATAAAACTGCCCAGGGATTCCTTAACTGCGATCGCGACAAGGGGCATGCGATCGCGAAGGCCAAATGGCCAGACATCTGCGATCACGGTAGAGGTCCTGCGATCGCGAAGGCCAACTGGCAGACTTCTGCAATCGCGGAAGAGGTCCTGCGATCGCGAAGAACAAACTCACCCGGCCCTGACGCGACTCTATGCGATCGCGATAAAAGGCTGCAATTGCGAAGGTGTGGAACTCTTAATCAAGTTTTCACATAAAGGCTTCCCGGCTACGCGCCCGGGCTGTGCACGCACAT
>ML285825.1:548-23973 GCA_005239495.1 Nicotiana undulata
TTAGCTTCTTCTAGGCCTCCCACGGCATCGAAATACTGCTCGATGCATCGAAAATGAAATTTTCCACTTCTGGCATTCCTAGCCCCACTGTATGACTTTGGCTCAGGAATTTTCAGCTTCTGTGCCAAGGGAGCGGGGTTCACAGCGCCCCCGATTTGATTTCCACCGCCTCGAAGTAAGCCCTGTAGAGAAGCATTGACAACGTTGAGCTGGTTCGTCAAGTTGTCGATAGATTGCTGCATGGCAGTCATCCTATCTGCGTCCTGTGCCCTGTGGGCTAAATTTTCGACGCGCTCCTGTTGGGCTCCCTCGAATTTATCAAAAATTTCGGCTGCCTCAGTAGCTGCCGTTTGCCGGTCTCCTTCAGAGTCGCGGCTCATGTTTCCGATGTCAATTTCGGCCTGGGCCATCCTGCGGTCCAGGTCGTCCAACCTTTCCAGTAGGTTGGTTCTCAGTTCCGGCACCGTATCTACAATGGGTCGTAGTACGTCAACCGTCTCCTCAAGGGCCGCAATACGGTCCCCTTGATTCACCATGGTCAGAAATGGTGTTGATGCCAATGCGTTCCCTCGTCCGATGTCGAGCCTAGGCTCTGATACCAACTGTTACGCGGCGCCTTCCTGAGATGCTTTGGAAGGGCGACGTAAGGCTAAGCAACCGATGTCAGGGTGGTTGCTGTCCGCCAAATGAGGTCCCCGCCACACGCTAGACTAGATTGTCAGTGCCGTGTGGGAAAACCAATGCCAACAATTGAGAGAACAGTAATGATGTTTGAAATGATGAAAGCTGGATTGCAATAATGAAAGCTATTACAAAAGGAATGGAAATGCGGTGTCGAGGGGTAGAGACACCAGTACAGGGATTTGCTTGCTTGAAAGTTTTGAATGCTTGATACCCCCTAATAATGCTTTAAAAAAATAAACCCAAATTACATGAGTAGACTAAACTACGCTAGAGAAACATAATGGAAGTACTTGGAATAAAGCTAGTCTATAATTACAAAGAAAAGGACTTAGTTTTCTACAAAGGTAGAAACAGGTCCGTTGGCAGCAACTTTGTCTCCGGCATCATGATCTGCGCGCGCGNGCGCTAGGCGTTGGGAGGCTTGCTAGGACGCCACGGGGCGCGTCCAAGGGGTCATGGGGCATGTATGGAAAGCCGGCCATGACATAAGATATGTTAAGAAGTTTAATGAATTAACAGACCTAATACCTATGAAGACATCTCTTTAAATTTTGTACATTATATTCCACACTGATGGAACGGTTATATATATATATGTCATTGCGCATAAGCAAACTCAAGATCCTGAGTCAGAATCAAGTACTATTTTGGCTTGGCCATTAATGGTGCAAAACTACAGTACATTATATTATATTGCAATCCCAATTCAAATTTTCACTAGGCAACTCATATTTATTTCTAATCAAAGTTGTTGAAGTTCCATTAATGGAATTATAAAACAGTCAATAAATGCTACTTTGCACTGTGCCACTGGTCAATGTGGACAATTACTTTGCAGTCTGCAGACACAAATCAAATAAAAATCCTACAAAATGAGGCAACAAGTATTATGAAGAATTGTCAACATATATAATTTGAATTGACTTAACAAATATAGATAATGATTTGACTTTTAATAACACGTTTTGCCATAAATGGCTGATGATAGTCATATAACTATATAGAAAATGGAAATGGAAATGAAGAGGAAACAAAGGCTACGTCCCAAGTGCATCAAACATCATTCACCTTGAGCATTTATTGAGCTGAAAAAACAATAATAAAAAACAATGCTTATTTTACATTTGTACATAAAAGCTTGATACATAAGTAAAAGTTCTGAATTTTATGTTATGTATCAATAAAAGTTCACTAATAAGAATAAACTTAAATTCTGTATTTGAACCAAAAATGAAAGACCTATTTTGTAAACAAAATTATTCACGAGTTTTATTCAATTCTTGAGCCAAGAAAAAAAAATACTTAGCCATTGATGCATTTAGTTCAGAGCAAATGTAAATGACTTAACTATTGAAACATAGCAATCAAGCAAAATTCTTGATAAACGTACCAGACTTTAATTAGAGAAAAAAAGCGAAAGCTGAGGCACTAGTTTCAAGAATCTGCATTAATCATCCAAATGACCCCACTAACTTTTGCTGGTAAATTGGCAAAGTTCATAGAGTATTATTAAACAAAGCCAAGTCTAGATTCAATGCCTCTATAATAGTAAAAAGAGCTACTTGCTATCCTCTCTTTCGATATCAATGAAGTGATAAACAACCGTACTGGTAGTGCAGTTAGTAAATTGTGTCAAAAATTAGTTAAAAATATTATTAAAGTGCGTGATCATTTCATATGTAAGTTTAAGTTTTTGATAGAATATAGTACTATTTTTGTTTCTGGTACGTTCGGGCTTGATTCTTTTTTATGAGTCAAATATGTATAAATTCTTTTGTAATAGGTGATGGTGAAATTCAGAATACAAAATGTTCGCCTGTTCTAAGTCCATACTAAAATTATATGACCATCTTATTTAAAAGTTTGAAAAGTTAGAAGTATGAATATACTTTTATCAGCATATCACATTTTTAAATAGTGCAATATGCTTATTATTTTTGTACCCTTAAAGTGGTAGGACATGATGTCCTGAAATAGATTAGGCAAAACCATGTGATCTTTTGCCAATTTCTTCACCTGATATGTTTGCCAACTTCACACATTAATCTTTTTTATTGCCAATTTGAGGATTGAAGTGTCTGTATATATATAGTCTAGTTCTTTAGCTTCCATTTCAAACACAAGTCAGTTTCATTTTCAATACACTTCAAAGCTTCAATTTAGTTCTAAATCTTATAAATTCTTTGTGTTTAAATATGGGAAGAGGTTTAGTTGGAATAGCTAATGCCAAAGAGAAGCTTAGACGAACAATTTCACTCAAAAATGGAAGCATTTCAACTACTATAAATGATGTTCCAAAGGGTCATTTTGCCGTTTATGTTGGTGAAACATATAGGAGATTTGTTGTTCCAATATCTTACTTAAATCACCCTTTATTTCAAGATTTGTTACATTGGGCTGAAGAAGAGTTTGGATACAATCATCCCATGGGAGGTATTACAATTCCATGCAGTGAAGATTACTTCATTAGTCTCATTTCCTTACTCAAGTCAACATAGACTTGAAACAATTGTAACTCATTCATGATTTCTCATCCCATAGTATTAGGTTTAGTGATTTTTCCTCTTCTTTTTTTTTTTTTTTTTTTTTTTTTGGTATTACCATACGGTATCTGGAGTTCACTAGTCCGGCTCATTTGAATTTGCACCGCGTACAACTTATTAGAATCCGAGACTACTGGTTGAGAGAGATGACTAAGTCAGCCTCACTTCAATTTTGTAATGTGGACTGCTGTCAAGTTTGTCCCTTGTACATCTTAGTAAGTGTAATTTGTACATGCACTCTCAAAATAGAGTTCAGAATCATTTTATTTTTTTTGTAATGAATTAATTAGTCTTTTTCATATGTAAACTTAATTTTTCTTTTCCTTCTTTTATACCCTGAGTTATTTTAACTGGATGATGATGGGGAAAAAGATCACTAGCTAGGTTAGGTGCACTGACAACCAAAAGAATAGAGGAAAATGCAATTATTTGCAGTTGAAGAACTAATTGGTAATGGCACCTCCAAATGATTACTGACAAAATTCTGGAAAAGATTTCATAGTTTTATGGGTGAAGATCAGTTGGAATTTTATTATATTTAGATACAGCTAGAGAAGGATGGAAGTCAAAAAAATTAAATCTCATATGATTAGGCGCACATGAATGAGATATCATAGAGTACTCCATTTTTCGCCTGCAAACTTTAAAACAAATAAATTCAGATCTTTGGACTATTTATGTTTAACCATTGGTTATCGATTGTGTAAGTAGAATATTATACAAATAATGAGCTCAATGATCTTAGTCAAACTTGAGTTTTGAAATGTCAAGAATCCAAGATTATATTGGGATCGAAAATAACAAAGCATCGTGCGAAAGCTAACAAAATAATTCCCGGTGACGATAAATCAAGATGGCAAAAGAATTGGCCAAAAATTGAGGTGTTTGGCCAAGCTTTAGGAAGGAAAAAAAGTGCTTTTGAGGAGAAGCTAAAACAGTTTTTGAGAAGCACTTTTGAGAAAAACACACTTAGAAGCAGTTTTCAAAAGCTTGCTCAAACACTAGTCACTGCTCAAAAGTGATTTTCAAATTAATTAACCAAACACAATTGCTTCTCACCAAAAATATTTTTTTTAAAGTACTTTTGAGAAAAATACTTCTCAAAATAAGCTGATTTTAGAAGCTTGGCCAAATAGGCTATAATTGTGGTTGACTCAATTCATAGAGGTCCAAAAAAATTTTCCTACAAAAAAGGGATCTGTTAAATATGTAAGAAATCTATATTTTCCTTATAGAAAAAGTAAAACAATTATGGTCAAGTACAAAGAATAAATTCAAATAAAGCAAGAAAATTAGGACAAATTCCTAATAGGTTAACCATTCAATAGTTCGGATTTGAAGATGGAAATGCTGAAATAATTAATGAAAGCACATGTCAAGCCTTGTATAGTTTTACAAACTTTAAGACTCTTTCAAAATAGTTTTACTTCCTTCTATCTTTTTTATCGTCATTCAAGGTTTGACACATTTATTAATTGACAAAATTATTTAATACTAATTGTATAGATCATATATTAGATTCGGAAAAGATAATTAACATCTTCATAGTTTCCTAAAACAAAATTATTTTGGACCAAATTTATTTGGCTAAAATGATAAACGAAAAAAAGGACCCGAGCGAGTATATGCTTCTATTAAAAAACTAAGCACAAAATGGTATATTCTGTTGACCATATCTTAACTCTTGTTGAAGTGCCAAAATTGAGAGAGCGAGGTGGGAACAAGTACAGAATTCAACATTAATCATTCTAGAAACTAACACTTAAAAGAAATTAATCACGAAATGGCGACGTAATTGTGCTTAATTAATTATATGGCACTCGATCTTAATGGTAACAGCTAGCTAGTGATCATTGCACAGGATATACCAGCAACTTGGGTGCAACAGAATTTAATTAAATAATCAAATTAGGCGAATTTTTTTTAAACGCAGAATTTAGGCCTTAACGTGTCGAGTACTACGACTCAACAATATGCAGTCCGTTCTTACGCGCCTCATTTAATGCATGGACTTCATCTTAATTATTCTTATAATTTCATGACTCAAACTTAAGTTAATTATATATATTAATAATGTAAAATTCTTTGCACAATTAATTAGTGTAATTTTTTGTTATAACATGTTATTACTCTAGAAGATTTAGCTAATTGTTATTATATACTCCTCCCTCCTTCCCATTTTAACTGAGCTTTTAACGCAAAAAAAAAATTTGTCGCTTCGGGAATTCAAGACTAAAATTATTAATTATTTCCATTGTAGCTTTAATATTAAAAAAAAATATTTTTTTAATATCGTTCATTCCCAAAAAGCATTTAATAGGGGTAACTTCTTCGTAAATTATATCATGTATTTTTTTTAATGAGCGGGAAAAGAGTTAAAGCGAAAGTTAAAATAATATAGTTAAACAAAAGTGATACGTTATACCGTCACAGAGCATAAATAAATAAAAATAACAATTTCAAGACTCAAAACATATCAAAAGTATTTTAAGTAACAGCAGCTAAAAAATAGCTGGGAATCTAGAGAGCGGTACGCGGTATGAGCTAAAAAAACTATGGGCTATCACACCATATAATAAATATAGCATAATTATTATTATTATGAAAAAGTATTCAGTCTTTCATACTGCAACAAGTTGGGGGAGCCAACTGATAAGCAATGAGATCACTGCTATAATAATGCAAAAGGAAGAAAAATAAGAAAAAAACCATCCACCGTCGTGCTTTGTTAGGGTGTACTTTGGTCCCACACTGTTCTCATGTTCTTTCCATATCATGATAATCAATTCATAAAAATTAACCAATAGCACAACACCTATATATATATATATATCGACATATTCACCAATCATTTCAACACAAGCTGCTTCTTCTCTCCTTCACTTCTTTCTCCACTTAGATTTCACTTATAACTTCCTATATATTAGCACCCTTTTTAAGGTACGAAAGACGATTCATAAGCCTTCAGCAGAAAAAGAAATTTAAAAGAATTTACGAATTTAAGAGCAATTGGGCTAAGACTGCTAAGAAAAGTTGATGATGAGGATAGGTATAAGGGCAATGATTCGACAAGCTAAGAATAATGTTCTTGTCCGATCAAGAAAAGAGTTGGCTGCAGATATCATACCGAAAGGACACGTGGCAGTATATGTAGGAGAGAGCCATTACAAGAAGCATAGGAGATTTGTGGTACCAATTTCATATTTGGAACATCCTTTATTTCAAGAATTATTGAGGAAAGCAGAGGATGAATATGGATTTGATCATCCAATGGGTGGTCTTACTATCCCATGCAGTGAAACTACATTCCTTACTATCACATCTCATTTGAATCTCATCAGTAAATGTCAATAGTGAAGAATATTATTTTGCTAGCTGCACGTGCAAAGGCGGCTTCAAGATTGGCTCAATATTTTTATTGCTGAACTCATTGTACTTTTTAAAAATTATGAGTTCAGAATTTATTATTTAAATTTAGTGATTTTTTTCACATATACATCTAAATTCCATGTCAAAATTTATGTGTACATGCATATCCCTACATTCTTCCAATATCTTTAGTCAAATTCACTAGCACAATGTAGCATATTGTGTGTTCTACGATCATTATTTGGTGTGTTGTTATTGCACTAGACGGGCAATATATGTGGATTTTTTCACAATTTTGAAAAATATTTGGACCCTTTGTAACACTGTAGATTTTACTATATATTGTATTCTCTTTTTTCCATCTGAGCCATGATGAAATGCAAGTTTATCTTCAAAGTAAGATGTCCTAATTAGATTGATCCAATGGATAAATTCTATGCTCAGAAATATATCAAAAAATGAAGGAAAAATTAAAGAGAGAAGGGAGAGAAAACTAATGATTTGCGTTTGCCTAAAAGAAATTATACACGCATGTTGTTCTGAATTATTTCTCCATATTATACACTGCCATGCATGTACGTACACTCGTCGACGACCTTCTTTGTATTTCTCATAAAAATTTCAGCACACGTATAAACCAACATGCCGTGAATTATGTCAGAGTCCTCCTTTTTCCCCAAATCTCTTACCTTTCATTTTTATTTCAATAATATACTTCAAATTAAAACCCTTCCTTTTCCTATATGCAACCAAGGGGCTAGTAAAAATGTGATATTAGTAATCGGTGCCAGAGGCGGATCTAGGATTTGAAGATGACGGGTGCCATAATTATTTTTAACATATATCTTGTAGTGATTAATATAGAATTTGTTACCAAAGCTTATTCAGATGTTTTGAGTTTATTCGGGTCAACCTAATAGATATTTTTTATTTGCAAATATAAAAATTACATCTCAAATATCAAAAAATAACGATAATTAATATTTTAAAAAATGAATAACACCTTTATTATAACAACACAAGTGAAATCAATATTTTCACTAGAAAATTATATCTTTTTTTTGTATATTAAAAATAAATTTACACAAGTAAGATAACATCTTCAATAAGAGAATTACATCGATCAAAATAAGAATTTTATTTAAAAAAAATATCTTCAATAAATAAATTATGCCACATAAGTATAAAATAAAATAAACTATTGGGTCAGGGAATGTTTTCTCTCGACGCACATTAAGTGAGTACTGCTAATGTGCACGAGCATCATGACAATTCCGGCCACCAGCACTCTAACGCCATCGGCGAGCTCAGTAACACTGGTCACTGCTATACCAGCGCATGCAAAACCACTCATGTTTGGGAGTTTTCTACCCGTACAATTTCAAACTATACGTGAAGAACCAGGAGAGGGAGAGGGAAATGAGCATCAACTCAATTTAGCTGGGAAACGAGCTGCGAGAAGAACAGGGGAAGAGATTCCCCACCGGCTTCAATTTTCTGATTAACTAAATCCACAACAAATTTTCCATCTATACCTCAAAAACCAGTGCTAATGTAACAGGAAACCAAATCAGTGGAGGAGAAAGCTTATAAGAGGAATCGAAGTTCTCAAATGGGTAAGGCGCTTACATACATACCTCCAGATCTGCATGGGGATACATTTATAGTGACGATTGTTAATGAGGACATTAAGGAACAGAATGGATATTTGGGTAATTCTCTCATTGGCTATGTTCTGGGGGATAATCCTTATTTCAGATCCATGGAGAATTATGTTGATATTGTTTAGGATTTTGTTAATAAACCAAAAATTCTATATCATGATGATGGTTACTACATTTTCATATTTGATTTAGTGGATGATAGGGATAGAGTCATGCAATTAGGTCCCTATACATTCCATAATAAGCTGTTCATATTGAAGAATTGGTCGATTGATTTTGTTTGTGATCCTGAGTGCCTTAATGTAATTCCACTATGGGTAAGTGATGGGTTAGTCTTATGTTTTGATGATCTAATAAACTTTATGTCAAGAACCAGATAGAGGACCTGATATGTAACCAACACAATCAGTCAGCTTAAACTCAAGAAATCTGGACAGTGTACTGTTGAACTCATAGGAAACAGCTCAGGGACTTGATCCCTTGACTTTCCCCAGACAGAAGCACAAGTCAACTCTACAGCTGGAAAGCAGTGGCAGAAAGTGACTGCCTACAACTGTGCACGCTACAGTGCAGCAGTCACTTCCCATTGGTTGAGAAGTGTACTAACTAGCTATGGGCATCCTTCTTGGGATGTCCTAGGGTTATAATATCTTGTTTTGGAGAAAAACAAGACATTCACTTGAGCATTTTACTAACATTCTCTCAAACATTGAAGAGTTGTTCTTGCATTGAAGGCTCAAGTGTGTCAAGAACAAGAAGACAACTCCACTACGGACCAGTTCTACTATGAGTATATGTGTGTCCTTAGTTGAGTTGTAATCTTGTGTTTTGTTCTTCATTGTATTTCCTATCTTGCTTTCTTAGAAGCCTTGTTTTAGGAATCTCAAAATCATAAGCCATCCGTGTTTGTGTTGTGACTAGTGTAGTCATAAGTTAAAGTCTTTATAACTAGTGAGAAACAAAGTGGCTTGTAATAGGTGTATTAGAAGTTAGTGTGTTGAAGTCTTTGTAAGAGAGTCATTACAAAGTGGCTTGTAATAGTTGAGGTTACAAGTTAGTGAAGTTGAAATCCTACCAGTGTAGGTCGTGGTTTTGTCCCCTTGAGTTGGGATTTTTCCATGTAAAAATCATGTGCCTCTTTTACTTACTGTCTCTGCCGATATCTCTGAGGGAACTAGTAAAGGACCAGGTCTCTCTACAATTTGGTGGATTCATAGAAATAACAATGTTATATATTACTTAAATATACGTGCGCGAACCCATGCTCAAAAACTCTTATAATGCAAATATTATTGGGTGCACCTCTACTTGCGAAATTGATCGTTCAAATCCACTCTGAATGGTCTTGTTTTCGGCATATATATATATATATACATATGTGTGTGTGAAAATTATTAAAATTTCAAAAAGAGTATAATTTTGAACGTATAATTTAAAGTGTAGTGAGTTCATGGTAAGAGATTAAAGTTATATAAACTCGTCAAATGTAAATTTTAGATCCACTTCGTCACAATAATATACCTATAATCTTAAAATTCTAGATCCGTCTCTAAATAAAGGATTAGTTTCTTAGCAATAAATTTGTTGCCACCAATAATCTCCACTTCCTCTAGCTCTTCAGTCTCCAGTAGGTAGCAAAACACAAGACTGCTTCGGCATGCATGGCTGGATTTTCCTTTTTGATTTTTTTTAATTTAAATTTGCGGTGGAAAAGCAGTGTAAAGAAACATAGTACATTTGATTAATTAAATTAATATAATATACCTACTTTACAACGTCGTTAACAACCTACTTAACATACTGGCAATAATTTATGAAATCGGTGGGGTTGTTTACGCCAATTTATTTGTACGGAGATGAATTTGACTTTGTCCACGTCAAGATATTCTTTCTATTTTATTTTCCGTTAGTTTAAGTTATATACACCGCGTTATTTAAATATTTTTTACTCTGTCATATTACCTTTATTCGTAGCATGTAATCTATCTTATTTTTAGTATTAAGGATGGTTTAAGTAGACTTACCTTTAGTTATAATTTGGAGGACCTTATAATATAAAAAAATATTCTTTACACAGACGTTGTATGAACTTAAATTATTGCGTTTAATAATAATAATAAATAATAAATGTTGTTAATCCTATAATTCTCAGTCACTAAGTCACGCTGATTCTGTTCAGATGGAAAATCGCCTTCAATCATTTCTAGTACTTTTAAACTTTTATTAACAGCTATAATACTTTTAATTAGTTTCAAATAGAAATTGCCAAACTACTTACTGCTATATGAGTTGTTAAGATCTTTCACACAATCATAAAGTTTGTTTTTATTTTTAAAATTATTTAGAAAAGGGAAACTTTAACAAATTGCTTAGAATATTTATTGCCCTATCTATAGTAGCTATATTGGTACTAGATGGTTTCCAGCAACTACTTCACAGTAACTCAATGCGGAATAATATGTTTCGTCAATTTCTAGTTTGATATACGCGGAGGATAACCTGTATAAATAATACATACATACATACAGGTATATTTTATATTTAAGATATTCTTTAATTAGTTTGTCAAATTTCTGCGGAATTCTTGGGTTGTTTGTTCCAATTTATAAGTACGAAATTCGTGTTTACTTTGTTCACATTTTGGAATTATTTTAACTCATTTCTGTTACAAAGTCAAGTTGATTCACAATTTTATGTTCGATAACAAACATAATGCAATCACCTTTTGACCATATAGCATCCATTATACAATTATAATTAATGGGCAATGTATTAGAATAATGTTTGATGCAAGTCGCTATTTAAAAATACCTGACGGGAATTCATGTTACAATATTACTGGAAGTGGAAATAACGGCTCTACATTATGCAAGTCACATGCATATATATGAGCAATTCTTTTCTTTTTTTGAAGAATTAAAGTTTTTTAAAACAATATAACTTTAGAGGTTGAGGGCATGAACAAGTTTGTACTCAAAAAGAAAATAAAATATTCAAATTGATAGTGACTGCATATTTTACAACTAAAATGTAGGGGTGTACATGGACCGAATTGGTTTGGTTTTTATTAAAACCAAATCAAACTAATTATATTGGTTTGGATTGGTTCAGTTTTGTCGGATTTTTTTGATTTTTCGATTTTTTTTTGTTAAATGAATATTATTATGATATTACTTTGTTAAAGTTATAGATAAAGTTTTAATAGTGGTTATATGTTTAGTAAATGTTGAAAAATTTGACAAACATATGTCTATTAAAATATTCTAATGGGAGAATATTTTTTAGTAATACATGATATTATTTTTTTAGTCGTCGAACAATAATTTTCGTTAATGTACGCTTTCTAGGTTAACACACGAGAGGATCCCAAATATTTCGATATTTTTAAAGAAAATCCAATATAAAGTATTTAAAATAAATTTTAAAATTATTTATATATTGGTTTGATTCGAATTTTTTTACTCAATACCAAATAACGTCAAACCAAACCTAGCCGAATTTTTTAACTAATTTGATTTGATTTTTCGATTTAGTGCTATTTTTCAATTCAGTTATTGGAACACCCCTAACTAAATGTACTTCAAATAATACAAGTAAAAACAATATTAGTAGAGAACCGCATTGAGAAGAAATGAGCTATAAGCAATATTTATGTTGTTGACGAAAAGTCGCTATAAGCAATTATGCGACTTGTAAAAAAATGATTTATTTTAACATCAATTTCTCACGAAAATTGCATTGGGGGCCGGAAATGTTATTTCATGTTTAGTCATGTTTAGGGGACAAACATTAATATGGGATAAAAACAAGTCCAAGTTGGAAATAATGGCCGAATGACGGCACCGTTATCTCCAACAAAGCATACCAAAATTCAGGAAGGATTTTATGAATTTAACTTCTACACGCTCGCCGTCTAAATTTTTTTATTTGCTTACGGATAATAACTGTCAATAATAAGTGAAGCAGTTAACCTGCTACTGTAACTTCTCCCTCTATCTCATTTTATATGATGAAATTTAACTATTTTAAGGAAAAATAATTAAAATTTATAGTTTATAATTTATAAATATTTTTGTAGTTGTAAATAATTTCATTAAGGATAAATCAAAAATTTAAAGTAATGCAATAGTACTAATTATAGTAAAGAAATTAAGCCTCGACCGGAGTTTTATCAGTAATAAATTTTTTTTATCTTTTTCAGAGGAATCTAATTAATAGCATGTTTGGCTAAATTTTTTTTGGCAAAATTCTTTTCTTTTTCTTTTTGTTGTCAAAAGTTAAGGTGTTTGACCAAGTTTTTGAAATTCTTCCCAAAGGTATGATTTTGAAAATCACTTCTAGAAAAATATATTTAGAAATACTTTTTAAAAGCATGACGAAACACAAAGATGCTAAGAATATTTTTTCGAATTAATTAATCAAACAAATTATTTTTCACTAAAGATACTTTATTGAAAAGCGGATTCTAGAAGTTTGACCAGCTATCAGTGGCAGAGGCAGAGTGTCAACTTTGATTCGAACTATGTATTTGTCTTACAAAATCCATTAAACATGTAAATGATTAATTTAGAACTCAATAACTTTGAACGATTAAAATCTCGAACCCATAAAATGGGTGCGGGCATGGCTAGCTATAACTTTGGATGAAATCGAAGCAGCCCAGAAAGTAACAACTTTATAGGAACGAGCTAGTGGGCTCCTTAACCCACTTCAGAGTGATGTCTTCACAGGGAATTGATACCGTGTTTTTTCTTCTTTTTATTTTTATTTTTAGTTTGAGACTAATTATCAACAGAGCCATGTGAGTCACAAAACACCCATATAAATATAAACCAGCAAACTTCAGAACAAGTCCATTCAATCTCAACAAGCTCCCCTTCAATCAGAATCACATCAAACAACAAAAATACATACAATTAGTATTATCAAGAAGATCATGGGTATTATTCGTTTGCCATCTAAGTTTTCCAGTGTCAAGCAATTCCACAAATTGCACTCTGTTCTTACAAGAAATCATATTTTAGATGTTCCAAAAGGACATTTTGCTGTTTACGTAGGAGAAACAGAGAAGAAACGATACGTCGTTCCCATTGCATACTTAAACCACGCTTCGTTTCAGGAATTGCTTAGGAAAGCAGAAGAAGAGTTTGGGTTTCAACATCCTATGGGCGGTCTCACTTTACCTTGCAATGAGGATGCATTTTTTCATCTCACTTCTCAATTGAACACTACTTTATGATATATATGATGAAGATATGTGATGCACCATTATAAAAACTAGATTAGAATCTCTCTTTGATTTATATATTTTTTCCCTCTTGCAATGCAAGAGCTGTAAACTTATGTACAAAGCCTTTCTACCGGAAGGGAAAGCATACAAATCAAATTTTTACCATTCTTCATTGTCTTTAAAAATTGAATAACAATTTTTTTTTTTTTACTAAAGTGACTAATTGCGTAGTACTTATTATTTTATTGATGAATATTTGTGAGTATAATTTTATGTATTCCTTGATTTTCTTCTCTAAAATTCGCCGTGATTCGAGGGTTTGAGAAACGTCTTTCTCGACCTTGTGATGTATTTAATCGCCAAAAATACCGAGCGGTACTTTGTTGTTAATTTTCGGGAAGAACTTCGTTGATCACTCTTTTGTTGAATAACTTTATACTTGATGATTGATCTCTCTGTTTGCGGATACTTTCACCAATTGCGAAATGCTCTTCTCCAACTCTGAATGTCCTAATACCAATTTCTTTAATCATTAGATGTACTGACTATTCAATTATGTATGTAATGGATGTGAAATAAGTGAGTATTGAATTGTGTATGTAACTATATCATGGGAAAGCTTAAACCATATTTTTAGTTATTCAATTATAATTACTTATATCAGTACACTTCATATGTGGGGGTCTGATTCTTTTTCTTTTTCTCATTGGATAAACACGTACAAACACTTTGTTTTGGCGGGCTATGAAATTTGAACGTAGAACTACTTGTCTGCTTTGTTATCATGTTAAAGCGAGATACTATCTCATCTAAAAATTTAAATTATTATTAAATAAATTCTAATTACGTAGTAGCTACACAGTATGTCTCGACAATAGCATTGGGACGTCGTCCGAACTGTACTATTGGTTGCCATAAGAATGTTTTGTTGCCTCATACTCTTTTAACCTTTTTCCCCCTCCTATGTCATCTAATCTTTGATATGCTTTGTTTTCTTTTCTTTGGCGCAACTTCTACGTAGTCAGGGACGGAGGAAAAAATGCTCTACGGATATGGTTAAATTCAGTAATTTTTATTTAAACAGTGTATTTTTTATTAAATATATATAAATATTAAATTTAAAAGTCAATCATTATCAATTAAGGTCATTTTCTAAAATTCAGAAAGCATCCGGTGAATCCTTGCTCCGTTATGTACGTAGTGAACACTCAACGCTGCGTTGCATGGCTGGATATTCTGTTTCTTTATCCACAAGGAATATTTGCGGTGGAAAAGATATATTTGATAATACCTACATGCTTTACAACGTCGTGAATTACCTACTAATGTACTAGCAATGCTTTTTATAATCGTTGGATAATTATTTTCTGGATGGAATTAAGTGAGAAACCGAGTGTTTATCCTAAAATCGGATAAGAAGTGAATTTATACGCGGTTTTAAGGATACGTGATATAACTTGAAACAAATTAAGAGAATAAATTAATATTGAAATTTACGATAAAAGAAATAACTGCAAACCACACGAATCGAATGGCCTTGGCCCTCGAGTTCGATCACTCTTGAACCAAGAGATGTTTGAATAAAGTAACAAGATAATGAAAGCTAGAAAATGACAGTATATTGCTTTATGTTGCGTAAAAGTGATATGTTTACAAATGATCAGACTCCCTTTATAGAGTAGGGGAGTCTTACTCTTGATACAGTTATATATGAGGTAAGAAATCTTATGATTAGCTAATTAATCGGCTTATGCTTGATACGTGCCGAGATCTCCGCCGTCATCTACGCCCGATCGCGGATATTTCATCCTTCTGTTATTCGGCTTGGCAAACTTCCCTCAATCTCGCCTGATCTCGATTTTGTTGTCTCGGGGTCTCGAGCTTGACAATATAAGCTAACTTGAAGATATAACCTTGCACATCGGTTCGATATTATTCGAGGTCGAACCTTAATCCATCACATTCCAGTCTCGATTAGTCACACAAGGGGTGACCCCGGTTTTGACCATATACAGAAGGTCCCCTTGTTACTCGGAGAGAAGATGACGAGAAACGATATGAACTTCTGAATACCGTCTCGATGGGCCATGACGTAAGCGACGAACGGTCACTGAGTCACCCGACTATGACGTAAACGACAAATGGATATCGATGTCGGTCCAGTTACCAAGGCATTAAGTACATGTCAGTTGACGGTTGGGTACTTCGGGAAACGAATCACCATTTGAGTTTTGTGTTCTAAGGCAACTTCGCCTCCTTCATCTTCTGGTTTTCTAACTTCTAACCTTAAAGCTTCCCTTACCAATAACTTCTTTTCCTTATTTCTTTTAAAAAATGGCAAAGACTTCAAAGTCTGTTCCTAAAAAAGAAGCACTTTCTTCTTCAAAACCTTCTGAAAATGTTTCTCATGCTGCTACTCAGGAAGCTCCTCTGAGATCATACATCCCTACTGGATGCCCTACTATAGCTGACTTCAACTTCGAGAATACGCCCATAGTACCGAGTTGATGTGAACCGGTCTCGAGGTACATATGTACGATTACGGACAACATCCTCGATAAAGTTAAAGAGGACTGCAACTGGGTAGACAAGCTCGTAGTTGTTCCTACCCCTGAAGAATCAATCACCACCTATGTGGAGGGTTTCTTAAGTGTTTACACTTGCTCTTTCACGTTGGGCCCTCTAGACTAGATTATCATATCCTTTTGCAAAAGGTATGATGTGACGCTCGGACATATACATCTTTCATTTTGGAGGATCATTATTCTGCTCGGATTATTTGTGAGCAAGGTCGAGGAATGTCCATTCACCATCGATCATCTCATGCTCTTGTACAAACCTCGACTTCACCGAGGAGGGTTAATTAAGCTTGCACGTCGAGCCACCAAGACCTTGTTCTCGAGTATTGACGAGGATCGAGACCAGAATTAGTTTGGTAGATTTGTTCGAGTGAGGACCTCGGACTTAATCCAGGCCGCGTACATGCCATCCCTAAGAAATGGAACATGAAACGTAAGTTTAGCTTCGCCTTCGGTATTTCTTTTATTGCATTTCATTTCGTTGATTTCTCATTGATGTTTATGTGATGCAATTGTCGCCCAAATGCCAAACCCCGTTCCCGAACTTAAAGAATGGGTCGAGTGCATCGTGACACAAAGACCTTACTCCGAGCGCTTATGGCATGGTCTCTCGAAGGACCGATGGGGGGCCCGTAATCATAGTAAGAATTTTTTCCTAATAATATACCTGATCTCATTTTTTCATCATCGGTCTCTGATCCATTATATCTTTATTTTGTTGGTTTACTAAAGGACGTCGAGATAAGGCCTCCATATGCTGATGATGATATACACACTGATCCCCCTGCTTCGAAACATGTCAAAGAGAAGGAGAAAAGAAAAGTCTCGAGTCTCTCGTACCCTAAAAATAAAAGACTAAGGAAGCGACCGACGCATAAACCTAAGAAAGCTAGGGCCCGAGAATTCTCATCGAACTCACTCAATCGGTTGAGAGACGAGTCCGAGGAAGAAGAAAACTTTGAGTTGGTGACCCGTGTGAGACGCGGATCCGAAATGCCTCGAGCCATGGAGGTCGTAGAAGAAACAGTGGTTGGAGTCTCCAAGAGGGTCGAGACCGATTTGGCCCGAGCCAATGAGGTCGAAAAAGAAAATGCAATTGATACATCCCGGTCAGAAGATAATGTACCCAAAGAGGCGCTTGGAGTGATTGACATTTTTGGGTTTCCCTCGTTTACAAACTCTATCATAAACGAGTTTCAAGCATTGAAAGGTAACCTTGGCAAAGGGGTCCAAGGAGCGACTGATTCTTTTCATAATTTTTTTGATGACATAGATTCTACTGCTTCAGAGGATGTCACGTGTTTGGGTGACTTGCAGATACCGAGGAAGATACCGTCCTCGGGAGCCGGCGGGTCTTCTTCGACCCCGAAATTAGTAAATTGGTTCCTCGCTCCGAGTGTTAATCCTACTCGGAGACGTGCAATTTTTATGTCCGTTCTAGAGGATGCCCGGGTTCTTTCTGCCCCGGTGAGAATTTCTAGTTATCTTCGGTGCTTGGTGACCGAAGATGATCAAATCAAAATGAACGAGGTAGAGGCGCCCTGCCTTTTGAACGAAGCTCAACGGCCGCTGAATCGGGTAATTTCTCATGCCCCTTCATTATATACTATGATTCAATGGGCAATAATCTTAACATCTTCCTTTGTGCTTGCAGGCCTCGGTGCTTCATCATGAGGCCTTTTTCCGATATCGGAGAAGTTCAAGCGTCATGAGGCCGAGACTTGGGAGCTTGTCGAGAAGAAGGATCCTTACAAGCTTCTTAGTGAGAAGCTTCAGGCCGAGTTAGAAGAGGCTCGGAAGGAGCATACCAATTTGATCGAATAGGTAATACGAATATTCGATTTTAATGACCACGATTCAAAAACTTTGGCTAATGAACCGAAACTACAGGCTCAAAAGAGAATCGATCAAATCGGGTAGCTTCAGGTAGAGGTGGACACGGTGAAGGTCGAGGTCGATGAATGGAAAAAAAATATGGACCGTCTGGCCGAGGAAAATGAAACTACCCGAGCTCAAATGGCTTTTGCCGAGGTCAGCTTCGAGCTGCAAAGGGGAAGAACATGGTGCAGGCCAAAACGATCGAGGAACTCCAATCTTAGTTGAGCTCAGCTGTTTCTGGCCAAGAGAATCTGGCTAAGGAGCTTGAGGCTGCCAAGTCAGAAGTTATTACGGCCCAGAACGAAGCTGATAAAAGGGTGGCCCAACTTAAAGTTGATGCCGAGGCCGTCTAGGAGAAGGCAATAAATATGGTGAAGCATGCGTGGTGGGAATTCCGAAGGAAGACCCTCGAGGGAGTCCATGCCCATAGTTTCGACATATTGATCGAAATCAAGAACGCCAAGACATGCGAAGCAAATACTCGAATATTGATGAATTGACCTTCGGTGTCGATTCATAATCGGGTCTGATTCTAAGTTAGCACGATCCATTGTTGCCTTGTAAAAAACCTTGCCTAAAACCCATTTGGGACAAAAATGGTCTAAGGAAAAAAGAGTGCAACACGTGCTTCCAGATCTAAAGAGTTCATGTCGCTTCTTGTTGATCATGTGCAAGTGTTAGTCTGAAATAAAAAGAAATGAAATGTGGTCGTACCTTAGCAGTAATACCATTTTAGGTGAGATATATTCCAATTGATGGGTAGTTGTTCTCCGTTCATCATTCTGATCTTGTAAGACCTTTTCCCGGTGATCTCGAGAATCTGGTACGGTCCTTCCCAATTCGAACCCAATTTCCATTCTTTCGAATTCCGGGTGTTTAGGGTGGCTTTCCTTAGCACTAAGTCCCCGACATTAAAATTTTGAAGGTTGGTTCTTCGATTGTATTACCTCTCAATCTATTGTTTTTGGGCAGCCAACCGAACAAGAGCGGCTTTGCGCCTTTCATCCAATAGCTCCAAGCTCATACTCATGGCCTTGTCATTTGACTTATTTGTTGCATATCGATATCTGATACTTGGCTCCCCGAATTCGACCGGAATGAGGGCTTTGGCACCATAAACCAATGAAAACGGAGTAGCCCCAGTACTAATCTTCATAGTCGTGCGGTATGCCCAAAAGAACTTCGGGTGGGATATCCTTCCATTTCCCTTTGGCATCAATTAACCTCTTCTTAAGCTTTTGGATGATGGTTTTGTTTGTCGATTCGGCTTGCCCGTTTCCGCTAGGATGATAAGGTGTTTATAATATTCTTTTGATTTTATGATCTTCGAGAAACTTGGCCACTTTGGTGCCGATGAACTGTTTCTCGTTGTCACGCACCATTTCAGATGGCATCCCGAACCGTCATATGATGTGGTCCCAAATGAAGTCTATGACTTCCTTCTCCCTAATCTTCTCGTATTCTTGAACTTCAACCCACTTAGAAAAATAGTTGATCATAAAAAGTTACACACTTGATCATGTTCAAATGCTCACCAAATAGCGGAGTAATACTAAATCTTCGGGTTGCACGGTTAATTTGGAGGGTGATTAACACTAGCTCTTCGGGTTGCACGATTGATTTAGAGGGTGGTTGAACCTGTCGCACGGGACATGTCCTTGTGTAGTTTGCCGACTATTATAAAATGGAGATTAGCGCGGTGAAAAACACTGCTATACTGATCAGAAATGTTGATCTAATTAAGTATAACTGACACTAATTGTGACGATATTTGCAGGAGCGGAAAAATTGGGTCAAAACAGATCAGAATAATGACCTGAGTTTTTGCAAGTTCCTAAGCCGCACGCTAGTACATCAAGAAAATTTTGAGAGTAAAACAAGATATTACCTCCCGTTCAAAACGAGTGATTTTTTGGTTGCATATAAGAAATTTATCTAATTTTAAAATTAACAATGAGATCGACCATATTAAGTTTTACTATCTGTTCGCTAAATATTTTTAACACATACTCTAACATTATTTACTCCAAGAGCGATATAAAAAAAGTTAATTCATTCTTAAAATCTCGAAAAATCACTTATTTTGAACCATAAAAAAATACTAAAATATCAATTATTGTGTATCGGAGAAAGTAATCATAGTAAAGAAACATATATGGCTTGAAGGCTCAGGGTATAATTATTTGATACCTTATCAAAAGGTCCTCTGTAGTAGGAAGTTATTGTTGAGATTTTAAGTATTTAATTATATATTAATGCTTAAAATGGGTGAATGGAAAATGGAGGGGAAAAAATAAAATATTTGAGTTTTCCTCCTTAATTGTCCCACATAGGAAGAGAAAAAGACTTTTGATGGGTATATAAGAAATTGCTTTTCTTCTAGCTAATAAAGAGTTGAGAAGAAAGCAAGCCCCCCGCCGTCGTCATCGTCGCTCGCTCGGCTCGGCCTCGGCCTCGGCTTTGGTCAATCGATCGGGAGATTATTTTTTGGACCAAATTTATTTGTTAATAGTAAATATTAACAGAAATGTTATTAAATATTTGTTTTAATAACAAAATATTAATATTAAAATAAATATTAATATTAAATCCATTTCAGTTATTATCCAGAATTTAGTTTTCTGTTTTGTAACAGAAAATTAACTACCCTTCAATTTTCCCTCTTTATTATTGAGTAAATAGCCAATTATGTCATGGCATTTACTTTATGGGCGTTTTTGNTTATTTCATGGCATTTACTTTATGGAGGTTTTTGCAAAAACAATCATTATGAAGAGTTGTACCTCTTCAGATTTCAGCCCAACTTTGGCTATAAATACAAGTCCATTATCTCATATTTTACATATTAATTTCTGAGTTCTCCTCCTTCTTTCTGCATACTTTCATCTTCAAAGAAAGCAAGTAAGTGTGATTTGCTTCCGAACTTGAGTTCGCTGAAACACTGGGGTTTGAAGTACCACTACACCAGTGTGAAATTCGTTCTATCCTGGGAGGAAATAATCCATAACCTTGGGTACTAGGAGGGGATTAAATTCCTTAAGGAAACACTGTGAATTCAGTTGGTTCGGATTAACTTTCCATTGCGTTTACATTTCTATTTATTTATTTTATTATTTCCAGAATTATTTTACAAATACAGAATTATAACAGTTATTTAATTGACATTATCTGTTCTGAAAATTTTCCATTTTACGAGACCACCTATTTCCGAGGCATGATCAAGCTTTGGAACTACAGCAACCCACAATGCAACAACTTCGAAGAAATGAGTTAGATGTATTTACAGGAAATTCGCATTTTTCTATTAAGCAATTTGAGCAAAGCCCATGTGAAGTAGGACCCTTCTCACATGAGACCAATAGTCTATAAGGACAGCTGACTTACGTTGGCAACACATCAAAACCAGTCAATATAAATATAACATTTCCAGTGCAAACTTCAGAACAAGAACAAGCTTTCAAATCAAACACCAACAATTCATTCAATCTCAATAAGTTTCAGTTCAGTCACAACCCCATCAATATATCACCAGTCCAAACCTTACGTTTCAATATCAAGAAGATCATGGGTATTATTCGTTTGCCATCTATGATTTCCAATGTCAAGCAGTTCCAGAAACTGCACTCTATTCTAACTAGGAATCATTCAGATGTTCCAAAAGGACATTTTGCTGTTTACGTAGGAGAAACAGAGAAGAAACGATACGTGGTTCCTATTTCATACTTAAACCATGCTTCGTTTCAGGAATTGCTTAGAAAAGCAGAAGAAGAGTTTGGGTTTCAACATCCTATGGGCGGTCTCACATTACCTTGCAACGAGGATGCATTTTTTCATCTCACTTCTCGATTAAACACTACTTTATGATATGAAGATATGTGATATGCAGCAGTCAGCAGATCTACTAGATATATATTTAGAGATAATTAGTGTGTTCCTTCTTTGATTTTTCTACAGTAATATTTTTTCCTCTTGCCATGCAAGAGCTGTAAATTTATGTGCAAAGCCTTTCTACTGGTTCATATTGTTGAGAGAATTGGAAATGGAAACACAATCCTTTTTTTTTAACGTTATTGTCTTTGAAAAAGATTAAAGTTGTTACATACTACCAGTTTAGTACTTAATTTTTAAGTGATCAACATGGTTTAATATAATCTTTAATATAGGTTAGTTGCCATTAAGGATAAAATATCAAGATTTTTCCAAGTTAAAACGATGATATCGACGTTTCCTGGGATTTGAATCTGTGATATAAAATAATCGAATTCCTTTGCGACTACACTAAAGTTTTTAATTAATGGATTATGTTGTGATGACCCAAAAGGTCATCTTATGCTTTAGTATTCGATTCTGCGCTCTTTAGCCTTAAAAATCTAATTTTTACCCTTCTCAATTTGCGTGCGCAGTCCGGACGTATTTCCGATAAGCTTTTATGTTGAAAATAATGAAAATAATAATTTTTGCCTTTAAAAGTTGATTTCAGTTGACTTCGGTCAACGTTTTGGGTAAACGGGCCGGGACCCGTGTTTTGACGGTCTTGGTGGGTCCGTAATGAAATGTAGGACCTGGGTGTATGCTCGGAATCGAATTCTGAGGTCCCCGGGCTCGAAATATGATTTTTTGTTAAAAATTGAATGATTGAAATTTTAATGGTTTTAAGAAATTTGTTAATGTTTGATCTTGTTGGTATCGTGTCCGTATTTTGGTTTCGGAACCCGGTACATATCTGTTATGATATTTTGGACTTGTCTGTGAAATTTGGTGAGGAACGGAGTTGCTTTGACGTGATTCAGATATTCAGTTGTAAAAATATAGGTTTTGAAGCTTTCTTAAAATTTTCATTCAATTTGGTGCTAAATTCGTAGTTTTAGGTGTTATTTGGCGATTTGATCGCGCGAGCAAGTTCGTATGATGTTTTAGGACGTGTGTGCATGTTTGGTTTGGAGTCCCGAGGGCCCGAGTGCCATTCAGACGATGCGCAAGTTGAGTTTAAAACTCAACAGGGCTGCTGGTGCACCAGATCTGGTGGCTCCGCAGGTGCGACCCAAGGAAGGGAGCCCTGTTTCCGCAGATACGGGTCCTTCTCCGCAGAAGCGGAAGCTAGTCTGCAGATGCGGCCTCAGCCGACCTAGCCAATTCCGCATAAGCGGACACCTGGTCCACAGAAGCGGATCTGCAGGTGCGGCCTATGCACCGTAGATGCGAAAGTCGATGGGGACAGTGAGTTAATTTATATCAAGACTCAAGCCATTTCTTTAAATTTTCAAAAGCTAGAAGACCTAAGGCCAATTTTCAAAAGACAATTTCTTCCCCAAAGTGTTGGTAAGTGATTCCAAACCATCTTCCTTCAATTATCCATTGCACTTCATGAAATTTCAACCTAAATTCTATGGTGTTCATGGTAGAAATTATGGATTTTGGAAGAATGGGAGGGGGGGGGGGGGTCAAATATGGGGTTTTTAAACCATTTTTGGTTTTGGT